>JAUMHB010098898.1:0-10420 GCA_032359685.1 Pittosporum tobira
ATAATAATAATAATAATAATAATAATAATAATAATAATAATAATAATAATAATAATAATAATAATAACAACAACATAAAAAAATATGAGTCAAATAATGGTTGACTAAGTCAACCCTTCCTTCCTCGTCTCCGGTCGCCGTATGGGCAAGCTGGCCGGCCGGCAGGCACAACAGTGGTCGGTAGTGGCTGCCATGGCCACACACGCGCACACATGCACAGATTCCAAGGGAATGATCGGTTTGATGGTGAAAGGATTGGTGAAACGGCCAAATCTAGCATCCCCATCGGTCAAAGTGTCATATCTCAGCCATTCGAAGTTGTCTTCCCCGGTGACGACGAATAAGACATGGTCGCCGGCGACAAAATCCGACTATCATCTAATTGGCTCAGTGCATGCTCAAAACTCAAATTAAAACATGTGGAAAGCTTCCTAAGAACCCTGGAAATCGTTATGCATAACCAATTAACACAAACGAGCTCGATATGCCACGGATTGAATCAAACCTCCTCAAGAACCCTAGGGTTCTAAAATTTGACTTGGTCCGATGCAACCTTCGCTCAAAATTATTGATTGATCGGTCAAACAGCTTCTATGAGACTTTATACAGCAATCTATAGCATCAATTTAACGTTTAACAATGAAAATTTTAGACTTTGATCTTACTCGAGCTAGCACAAGGAGAAAAATAAAAATTGAATTTTTCCTGACTGGTGCAGCTGCTCTATGAATTAGGGTTCGATGATTCTTTATTTTAAAGACCAATTGTAAGGTCAACATAACTCAAATCGATGCTTAATAAGGACAATTGCACAAAAATGACAACTTTGCAACTATACAGAAAGTTTAGGGATAAAGTGACAAAGAGAGAAAAAGGAAAGGGGGGAAAAGAAAAAAAAAAAAAAAAAAAAAAAAAGGGGACAATGGGAAAAGACAAAAAGTTTGAGGGCCTGCGCGTCAGTGGGCCCCACTTGGTCAACTTGGTTGAAAATTTAAAATTTAAGCTATTGTTTTACCTCGATTCACGAACTAATTAATTTAATAATTAAATAATAATTTAAAAAGTCAAAAATCAAAAAATACAATATTATACTTTATCCCTACGTTTTGGCACACTACGATTCCAACAATGCTATCCGTTTTTCCAAACAACGCTCTAATTAAAAAGTCAACATTAGACTAAGTCAAATCGAAAATCCGACGGCGTTTCGATTCACTATTTTTCCGTGCTGATTCCAGATCTTCGATCATTTTATGATTTTGAACACTTTTTGACTTTTTGGTCAAAATGACCAAAATGCCCCTAGGGCATAACTTTTGTCAAAATGACCAAAATGCCATTGAGCATAACTTTTGTCAAAATAACCAAAATGCCTTTGAGCATGACTTTGTCAAAATGACCAAAATACCCTTGAGCATAACTTTTGTCAAAATAACCAAAATGCCCTTGAGCATAATATTTTTATTTTAATTTAATTTTTTGTTATATAGCAATGTAGAAAATAATTTCATAACACATTATAAAAGAAGAATTTATATCATTAATCGTTCATTAATAAATTCGGGTTCTCACAAATAGACTTTAAAAAAATATTTTGATACAAATAATTATTTTAATAATACACAAAAATATAAATTTTAATATATTTAAATTTTCATAAATATGAATAAGTATTGATAGTAATACATTTATTTAATTTTAATATTTTATTTTACTATCCTTTAACTAAAAACAATTGACTTTAAAAAATTAGTTTGATAAATATTACTCTAAAATTTAAGCATCTATATGAATAAAAATAATTATTTTAATAAAAGGCAACAATATAAATTGTAATATATTTAAATTTTGGCAAATATGAATTGTAGTAGGTGATGAGAATATGAATTTTAATATAATTGTGATTGTATTAGGTGATTATTAATTATCATAATTATATTTTTTTTGTATTTAATATGGAGTATTGGATTTTTTTTTTTATTTTGTGATTCCCTTCCAAGAAATGTTCCCAAGCTCCGATACTATGATGAAGCATCCAAACTTAAAACTAATTGGTGATAAGTGAAAAAACATCTTAAGTATATAAACCAGACCATATTTATGTAGATATTCGATGTGAGATATTTATATCAACAATGTCATATTATTATAGTTTCATGTTAAAAAGATTATGACTCCTTCAAAGTCTCAGAGTTGTCCCAACCACCTCATCATTGCTAGAAAACTCCATAATTTCCAACGAGTCCCCAAAACCTAGCCATAACTCTATTTACAATCTCCTCAATATTCAACCTATCTATAGACCTTCGATCTAAGATTTGGTCATACCAACCTCTTTGTTTTTTCAAGACGATTCAATAACCCTATTTATAATTTCCTCGATATTCAACTTATCTACAGACCTTCGATCTAAAATTTGGTCATACAAATCTCTTTATATTTTTGAATTGACCCGTCAGGTCACTAGAAGGTAAGCCATGCGCCTACACCCCCCCCCCCCCCCCCCCAAACATTGGTTAAAGAAAATGCAACAAATATCAAGTGCTCATGCACTGCCAAGACTTCAAGCCAAGTCGATCTAATATCTGTAAATGCTATTAATTTTTGCTCTTATTAGACCAGTTTTTTGAACTATAAAACTAAAAGGAATGAATGATATTGTTTTATTTTTTTTAAAATTCAAAATTTTAATTTATATAATTAATTTATTTTAAATTAAAAATAAAAAATTATGATAAATAACGCACACGAAATGCATGATATTTACCTAGTATATGTGTATACATATATACATACATATACACATGTATGTATATGTATGTATGTATGTGTGAGTGTGTATTTATTTATTTATTTATTTCATACATTTCAAATCAATTTATTGTTGGACAGCCCATAGACTGCCCCACGCCAAACCCAATCCCGTCAACAAAACAACTCAAACCCAACATCTTATCTAGGGATATCCACCCCAAAACTCAAACCCGTCAACAAAAACCCAACACCTTATCTAGGGATATCCACTCCCACTTACCAATGGACCAAGAGGCCGTTGGTATAGTCGAAATAGTGAATCACGTGGGCTCACGAGAGTGGCACGTGATCAGACGGGTCACGCCTTAGGGATGAAAACTAAAGCAACGGAAAGGTTCTCATTTTCCAAAGCTCAACGCGCGTATTGCTAGTGGTATTTAACTGGAGGAGAGAAGAGGAGAGCATAAGCGGAGCGGCGAAGAACTTAAACCCATAACTACGATCAACGGTGACCTATTTAATTTAATTTAATTAGAGAGGTAATAAAGAGATGTCGTTGGCAGGTGGAATTGCAGGTGGCACGACAAGATTCGTAAGGCATTTCTCAAGGAAATGCGCGCCGAATCTGAGGAAAATCAACCCAAAGGTACCACCTCAAGAGGCCGCATCTATAGCTCAAGGTCTCTATCAAGTTATTAAGCAGCGAGGCCCTCTTACTGTCTCTGACACTTGGAACCAAGTCAAGGTTTTTTCTCTCTCACACTCACATATATCGTTAATCATATTGCTAATTAGCCCCTTCCCCAATCTATGTAAATATTTGGTTTATCAAGTCGAAAAATATGGCTTCTGTAGGTAAGAGGACAGTAGGAGTGAAAAAAGTTACAATTGATGAAACAATACCCTTAACAATTCTTTATGAGCTTGACCCAGAAAATAAAAGGGCCCTGAATCAGGATAAAATGTTGAGAGAAAGGGACTGATATCAGTTGCAGAAATATAATTGGAAGAATAAGAGAGATAGGGAGCAAATAAGCTTAACGTTGGGAGTTTCAGATTTCATTCGTATCCCCAGACTGCAATTCCTCCCCTTCAAAGCATCCATGTCCTCATGATGGTTGTCAAAATTTACTACAACTCACCATGTATAAATATATTCATTTGTAGACATTTTTAACCAGCATTATTAGAAAACTTGCGATATATAATATCGAAATAAGTTTTAATAGCAGCAGAACACTTGTTTCTTGCCTTGACCCTCCTTTGTCCTATTAATCAACGAGTGTTCTGCTGTTTCATTCAGAGTTGTTTAAGGCGACAGGCACACTGATGCGCAAACGGCTCCTGGAGCCTAGGCACGAGGCAAGGCACAGACCTTATTGACATGAGGTGCATGTACTAAAAAAAATCAAATTATATGTATATCAGTACATGTACAATTATACAACAAAAATCAACTATAGAGTAATCAATATATATTATCAACTATCAACACTAATACATACAAAGATTAAATTTTTTAATTTTTTAATAATTCATCAGTGTGCGCTACTGTGCTGTGTGAAGTAGTACAGGCGTGCAGCATATATACAAGAGTTATCAAACCAGAAAAAGAAGCATAAGCAGAAAGAGAAGCATAAATAGAAACAGAAGCATATAGTACAAATGAATGACGGGAGAAGAAGAAGAGAATGACAGAAGAGAAGAGGACAGAATACAGATGGACAGAGCCATAGAAGGAGGAGAGGAGGAGAGCTGGAGGAGGAGTAGAAGAGCCGAGAACATAACTTATATGGAGAGAGGAGGACTTGCGGCTGGTCACTGCAGATTCTCAAAGATAGATCTAATTTTCTAAGTTTAGATAAATAGTATAGGGTTTATTCTGAACCCCAGAATCTGTTTTTTTAATTTTCAAACAGATGGTCCAGATTAAAAGATCAAAAATTAGGTCAAGAGAGCCTTATGTATAAGAGGCCTCACCTCAGAGGGGCCTTGCCTTGCGCCTAATCCCTCCAAGGCGCTCCTTTGACACTGCCTTGCCTCAGCCAGTAGAGGCCCTGAAAGTGAGCCTCGACGTGCTTCTTGCCTAGGCGCACCTTTAATTACTGTCACCACATTTTCTCTGCTATTATGCTACTATTTGGTTCAGTTTTGCTAAGTTTTCACTGCACTTTTCAACTAACTGTATTAGTTAGTTTTTTACTGCTAATTTTGGATCTAAATTATGGTTGGGACTCAGCTTAGTCCTGATATATTCTCTTTAGAATAGTGTTAGCATGTATTGATCCTTGGTTCAGTTGAGATTTTTCCTCATTCGGCGTTGTTTCTACCTGATTTTCTTATGTATTCCTTTCTGTTGAGTCATCTTGATGTCTTATTTGACTTTGGATTTCTAATGCAACATGAACAAGCTGTTCTTTACTCCCTCTGTTCCACAAAATGACATATTGTCCAAACGTTTACCGTGGCAGTTACATTTATCATGCTGCCACCACTAAACGAAGTATCATTACTCTAAGACAAACATGGAATGAAAATATATCCTTAATATTAGTGAAATTTAGAAATGGTACACTTTTTCTAGAATGAAGACTGATGCTCTCCTCTTGATGAACACAGTCATTATGTTTAGTTTTAACAGCGAAGTTTTTTTATTTGATAGTTAAGTAAATTCATTAAAAGCTCAAAAAGGGGCGAGCCCAAGTACATGTGAGATATATAAAGCTGAAGCTAAAAACTTCTCTGCTTAAGAATCACAATCCCAATAAAAAAAAACTACAGCAAACATAAAGCCTTTCTTCAAGACTTGTAGATTCATCAAATATTGGTTTCCCATTCGAAAATTCTTCAATATTAGTAAGGAAATTTTGGAGATAGAAGAATGGTGTGTTAAGATTGTTCAAGGTATGCAACCTGACTAGCCCAAGGAGTAGGCAACTTTTTGCGGGATCAAGGGTTTATTTCAGCTAGGAATGTCCATGTTCTCCTCGGGTGAACCTCCAAGTGAGACAGGACACTTTTGTGAGATGAATAGACTTACTTTTTCTTTTTTGGTAGAAGAATGGATTGACTGGAAATAGTAAAATAACTTAAAATTAACTAGGAATTAGGCTTCACACTTAATCTACCCTTAAGATCAAATGTTAGCCCTCGACGAGCTCTTCAAGGATCATTGCCTTTGGCCATGATACATGTGTATTTTGAGCAGAAAACGCTGTCAAAACAGAATCTATCCACAGTTATGTCTTCTAAAGGTAAAAGGTGCTATTTCAGTGATTACTTAACCATGTGTTGTGATGGTAATGTAGTGATTGTAATGGCTGCACTTTTGGTGCGTGCAAGTTTAGAGAGAGACTTAGTGTGATAGCAAGGAATAGTGAACCAACTCATTAAGCAAATTGTCAGATGAAAAGAATATTGGAAACTTTCATCAACTAGAGTTTGAAATTCATTAAACTTGGAGAACCTACAAAAACATTTGTAGTGAGGCATGTAGGATTGAGGCCAACAAGCTGCACATGCATGATATGTATCATTATCTCCTATTGTTGGACCTAGGCAGTACAATTTGGTTTACTGTATATTACTATATTTTTTAGGGTGACACTACATTCTGATAAAAAAATTATGCTGGCTATCTTTTTTCGTAGTGATATATATGTACATTAAAATTGTGTTTTTTTCCATCAAAATGTGATTTCTTTCTGGAAATGTAAAGTTGCTGGTGTGTTACATACAGTATTTTACTTATTTATTAGTAATCTTGTCCGTTTCCCAGTAAGAATGTAGGTTGCATGCTTCATTTTACTATATTGTATTCTTGGAAATTACTGTATAAACGCTTTCTGCGTGTGGATATTATAGGAATCTGGAATCAGTGAATTGAGCAGCAAAACGCACATGAAGATAATGCTCAAGTGGATGAGGGGGAGGAAGATGCTTAAACTGTTGTGCAACCATGTGGGTTCCAACAAGAAATTCCTGCTCTCTACTCTGCCTGAAGAACCACAAACTGCCGAATCAAACAATCATCTTCCACGGAGGGAGAAGCAGCCTTGTGCCAGGGGAAAAAAAAGTAAAAGCTGATGAAATAATAATAATAAAAAAGTAAACCATGCACTGTGCGTGCGTTAAGCGTCTTTTGTTAGTAGCAGTCTAGTAGTGAGACTGCATGACATTTTTATACTTCTTGTGGTTTGTCTCTGATTATTTCCTTGTGTTTTTTTCCATTTTCATAAATGCTGGGGGCATCATTAGCTCGTTTTCTTGTAGTAATTAAATTGGACATGCAAATTCTCTTCCTGTTAAGTAATACTCCGTATTTGGCTTTGAGCTTACACTACCCGGAGTTTCCACTCCTGATTTTTTCCAGAGGCCATATTCTAAAATGAATATTTAGAAGTTCAAAGAACTCAATACCACAGCACCGGCTGCAATTGGTTCAATCCAATTTTGGTTCACATGCTGTACGATTTGGTCTCTTTTTTAACAACAAACACATATTTTTCCTACATTCTTTCATTTTAAATTTTGGGTTTATCATAAAGACTAAGATTTTTGTATATTTTAGTATTTATGGATAATTAGTGTTATTTTGATTATTTTTAGAAGCTATACAGTTGATGTAACTTGTTATGTTTTGCCTATAGTTTAGGTTGGGAATGAGTGCACAATAACCATGGTGATGATTTTTGTATGATAATGTCTCTTGTTTTTATTGTTGAAAGACGAGAATTTGTTTGATTTATCACTAAACTAAGAGGCTTCCACCTGGTAAATCATTCAGGCTTAAATGGAAACAAGAAGAATATAAGATTGATGGATGTGAATAGGTGGAATTTATTGTCACAACTTGTGCTTTTATAATATTTATTTATTAATATGTCAAACATTATACTCTTTTTATCTTAAAAATAATGAACTCATGTATTTTTTTTATTATTTAAGAAAGAATGATTTATTTTACGATTTTTAGTTTATAATTATTTTTTTATTTTTATTTTATATTATATCAATTTTTTATTTATTATTATAAAATACATTTATAAGGATAATTTTGTCAAAAAAATATTTTTTTTTTAAAAAATAATTTTTTTAATTTGCGTATTTTTTATATTTTATTTATTATTTTTGGGATTGAAAGATTATTAGATTCAAAAGAGGACCCACAGTTTGAGATTATGGTTTATGAAAAGTCAAGTTCAAAGGTCGAAGAAAGAGATGTTCTATATCAAAATCAATCCAAGAGTGATGTTAAATGCAAGTCAAATTGATACTAATGATATTAATGTTGTGGGCTGATGGAGACGGCCACCAGTTCGGTCAAAATTAAATTTCAATAATTTTTTTAATTAATTTAAAAGAATAAAACTCATAAATAGACAAATTTAAACAGACTCTAATTATGACACATGTCCATATAATTCTATATGAATTCTATAAATCTTATATAATTCGATAAATATTCTACAAATATAATAAGATACAAATTCTTATTAATTATCTAATTTAAACGAGTCTTATAAAAATTCTATCACTCGGTGACAATTATTTTCTAAATTATTTTTCTATATAGTTGATTGTAATTTCACATATGTTATTATATTTATTCTTATGCTGAGAGTTTTTTCTGAGACTATATCTGTAGAATTAACAATGTGTTATGTATTTTTAAGTTAGAATTCCCATAATATCAAATATAACAAAATTGAGACTCAACGATTAATACTAAAAGGAAGGACCCTTGAACCTCGGCCGATTCAAAGAACATTGTCGCCGGACTTACTGATATTGCTTACATAGTAATACTGTATAGTACGGAAGCATAAGAGCTTTCTTTCAAATTACGTGTCGCTTTCATGGTAATTCAATGTTTGGACCCCACCCCAATACGCAAATTACTGCAACTTCTTGTCCGTCTTTGTATTAGTTCTAGCATGCAAATCGACTTGTGATTATTGTGATTTACTTGTGTCTGATATACAAAACACTATATATCACATGGTGGGTCCAAACGACATAACTCCAATAAGGATTTGCAGATTCTTAGTTGAAATTGTAATTCAGAATTACAAATCAGAGTTCAGTTGGCACAAATCCATCTTGGGTTCCCAATAACCCGAGTACTTCCACAAGAAATTCAGATCAGGTTCAAATCAATACGAATTGATCGGGTTGTTATTGATCGGACTTCAGCGCATGCAACGAACTCCGGCAGCACACCTCTTATTATGCACAGTTACGATACAATTGAAAGATGCAAAAGCCAAAAAACCAACACCGAGAGTTCTAAACATCGACCCAAGTCGACAACATTTGGTCAGTAGTGGCTTGATCTCCTCCTGATCAGTCAAAAGCGGCTAGGTCTCAGCCGGGTGCCACTTCGAATTGATCAGTACTTGGTTGGTAGTGCCTCGGTCTCTCTTTGGGCGCCACCTCAGATTGATTAGCTCTCTGTCAAAATCGACTTAGTCTCCGCTTGGTCGGTCACACCCGACGCCGCCTGAGATTGATCAGCCCTCGATCGATAACGGCTTGGTCTTCGCTCAGTCGACCACGCCTGGCGCCACCTTGGATTGATCAGCCCTCGGTCGATAGCGGCTCGATCTATGCTCAGTCGGTCAAGCCTGGCTCCACCTCGAATCGATCAGCCCTCAGTCGATAGCAGCTTGTCTCCGATCGATCAGCCACGCCTGGCCCCACCTCGAATCGATCAGCCCTCAGTCAATAGCGGCTTGGTCTCCGATCGATCAGCCAGCCTGGTGCCATCTCGAATTGATCAGCTCTTGGTCGATAGCGGCTTAGTATGTCACGCTTGGTGCCACATTAGATTAATCAGCCCTCGTTCGATAGAAGCTCGGTCTCCGCTCGGTCGGCCGTGCCCAACGCCACCTCGAATTGATCAACCATCAGTCGATAGCGACTCGATTTCCATTTGGTTGATCATGTTTGGCACCACCTCAGATTGTTCAGTACTCAGTCTCCGTTTAATTGGTCATGCCCGAAGGCTGGAGCCATCTAGGATTGATCAGCCATTCGTATAAATTCAAACCACCCGACCTAACACCCGAATAAGTTTAACCTTGTTTAAGGTAAACCATAAACACGGTTAAACTAGGGGATGACATGAAAGAGATGTGAATCATATAACAAGACAATTAAAGTGTTCAATTTAATTTTTTGGCACAAAAAATGCACGCGCAAATACTCCCGACAAGGAAAACACACAAAAAGTACAAAGCCCGAGTTACAAAAACTTGGCAAAATCTGCACCTAGAACGCATAAATTGCACAAAAAAATGTCGCATTCCCAAGCAGAATAAACAAACAAAGCGTTTCCCAACCGATGGTGCGAGGAACTAATACAATGTTTCCCGATGACAAGGCTAGGAACCGATACACGTTTCCCAACCAATGAGGCAGAAAACCGATAAGCACTTCTCGATCGACAAGCATTTCCCGACAAGGTAGGGAATAGATATAGCATTTCCTGAATGATAAGACGGGAAACTGATACAATGTTTTCCGACCGACGCGGCAGGGAACTGATATAGTGTTTCTTGACTGACGAGGAGAGAAATCGACAAGCGTTTCTTGACCAACAAGGCGAGGAACCGATACACGTTTTTTCACCGACAAGGCGAGAACCCGATACACATTTCTAGAG
>JAUMHB010098909.1:0-14821 GCA_032359685.1 Pittosporum tobira
CGTTGACATTCTTTTTGTCGGAAACCAAATTTTATTTAGTACCTCAAAATATTAAAAATACAGGGTTCTTACAGAAAGAGACAACACTCGGATTACTTTTCGGAAAATGACTTACGGATAAATCCGTAAGTCGCTTTTCTGAAATAACAAAAGAATTTTCTGTTAGTTGAAAAATGATTTCCTGACATACTAAATATTGAAAAATTTAAAAACAATTTTCTTGTAACAAACGGAACCTTAGTGTGACGGCTATTTGGGCATCGAGTCCTCTCAATCAGCTCGTGTTCTTGTTCCTTAAATGTTATGAACTAGGGATGCACAAATATTCCATCGAACCGAAATAACCGATTGAATCGTTTTTAACCGAATCGAATAACGGACTAAACCGAATAAACCGATACGATTTGGATGTTAAAAACTGGATAACCGAATTAATCGGTCAGTTACGGTTATTGAATTTTTTTTAAAAACAATTTATTCGATTCCCAATAACCATGCGTATATTAAAACCGAAATAGAAAATCGATTATACTTGAATGAATTTCGATGGAGATAAGAAGAATAGTTGCGTCTGAATCAACGTGTCAATCTTCATGCCTCTACTGGTATACACACATACGAACTGAGCCCGAGCCTTGTGCGGCGCAGTTCTCCGGTTTCCTTCTCTCTAAGTCTCTCAATCACGCGGTGATTAGGGTTGTACAAAAAGACGTATGTACATCATTTTATAATCCGCCCTTTTTAATCAGAGATACAAGAGAACAAGGAATTCTTAACTGTCTAACCCAATACATTATAAGCCCAATTCGCTTAGTGTGTGACCCTGGAGGTTCACCTAATATTAGCAGTAGACCCAAAATTCTTTTTCGGACCACAAGTTATAAGCGGTCTATAGCAAGACATTATAATTACCTAAGTTATGTGAAAGTTAATTTTTCCGACGCAGCATTATCCACAACTAATAATAGAGTATGATTTATAATTGTATCATTGGACACATCACTAACAATATATATATAAGGATATTATTATAGTTTAAATAATTATTTTTTCCCCTTTCTCTCCTTTTGTTGTTTTGTGTTCCTTTTTCTTTCCCTTAATTATTTATTGTTGTTATGATCCTATTATTTATTTCTTTTATTTCAAAATTATAGCAACTTTTAAGTCATATTAAGCTAAGTTTTTATAATATTAAATATAAATTTTATATAAATTTGTTAAATGTTTAGATTTTTAAAATTTTAAAATATAAGTATTTTATACATAACTTACAACATTCATTTTGACATTAAATTATAGATAAGTGGAGCTCTATTAAATTAAAATTTTAAAATTGTAAAGTTTAAATTATAATATAAATTTTAAAAACAAGTCAGTTATAACTAACCAACCGACCGAATTTAACCCCAACCGACCAATCGATAAATAGACTTGACTTTAACCGATTTCAGATATGGAATGTTATTTAACTGATTTTTACGGATCAATTAATTGTTTAAGCACTAATCAACGATGTGCACCCCTGTTATGAACTGCCTCCCAAAATTTCGCTTATTTTTTCAGCCCATATTAAAAGTCAGTCGGACCGGTAAAAATAGCTTGTTGGTCAGTTACATAGACCAATATGGAGCCTCGTCAAATATTCCAGATTTATTTATTATTCTCAGATATCTTGACAATTAAATTAATCAAACATAATAAGTATTCAGGAATAAATATACAAAATATATTTGTTATTATTCATATAGTATAATATTATAATATCTTCAATTTTAATTTCATAAATATAATTGCAATTAAACTAATTAAGCATAATTAAGCATTGTATTTTACATAAGTACTGTATAAAATAATATATTCCTTATGTGCCTGCTATTTACAAACAGTAAATTTTAAATTTTAAAATAAATAAAAAAAATTATTTATTTTGGATTTTTTTTTTTTTAGATGGCGGAAGCCTCCTCAAGGTGCGCACCGAGAATTTGACTTATAATGTTTGAAACTCATGACTACTGCCTTATATATTTCAAATTGTTTATTTGACCATATTATTTTATTTTTTTGGGTGGAAGTATTATTAAGAAATTGTTATACGTCTAGACTTTAAAAGTCTGTAAGACATAAGCTTATATTTTAAAAGTATTCAACATGTGAGGATTGAATTAATATTCTTTACGTTAACATAAACAAGAATAAAGGAAATTGAAGGGGGGAGTTTCAAGAATAAAGGAAATTGAAGGGGGGAGTTTCAACGCACATGCAAGCTACAACATTATATCCAGTTTAGAGGAAGAAGAAAGACGCGGCCGCAACCGTGGCGGCAACGGTGGAGATCTCGAGGGCGGATGCACCGTTGGCAGGTGCCTCCGCTGGGGAACTACCTTCAATGGTGGGGAGAGTGCCGGTGCCAACCGGTCCGGCAACAGGTGCTGCACCATGATCACCTCCACCAGTTGTTCCGATCACAGCCGAAGGAGCGTCGGCTGGTTTTGATGGGGTCTGATTCGGGGAGGCGGAAGCCATTCCGACGACGGCGAAGAAAATGAGGACAAGGGTGACAATTTGACGTGCCATATTTGGAAAGAGTAATAGTTTCCTTTTTTGGAATATGCAGCGATTCTCTGGTGTGAATAAATAGAGAGAATTAAGACTGAAGAAGAAGAAGAAGAAGAGAGGTTATATGGGGGATTGGTTGAAAATGGAATGACTTGTTTAGCGTGGAGTTCGGGCTGGAAATTTCGCCGTAATCTAAGGTTTTCCATAATTTAATTTTAGAGCATCTTTTTCCATGGTTCAAACTCTGTTGTTCTTGATTCTAGCTAAGGTCTATAAACGTATTACTACGTACTAGTAATTTTCTAAGTCAAACTCTGGGATTGTAAAGGTGCCTATTTTCGTGCAAATGCATATACGTAATTGCAAATACCTAGCTTATAATATTAATAAATGGTAATTAATTAATTAATTAGATTGTACTCCAAAACAGAAAACTACATTGGGATATTGGGTAGAACATTTTATCTCAAATAATTCCTGATAACCAAAAAGGGAGAGGGGAGAATTAAAGAACCAATAAATAAATAAATAAAATATCACACACACGAACACACACACCAAAAAAAAAAAAAAAAAAAGAAATCTAAAAAAATAATACTCTCTCGGTTCTAAAATTAAATATACTTATGGATTTTAATAAAATACATTTGTAAACTTCTAGAACTTAAATGTAAAATAAATTTATTTTATTTTGATTGATGTCAAAGTCAATATTATAAATTACAACTATGTTAAATTTTAAATTTTCACAAATAAATATAATTTAATAGAATTCAAAAATATCACTAAATTTGTCACATTTTTGGTATCTTAATTTAGTCACGATAGCATTGCTCTTACACCAAATGGAGAAATGATTCAGTAATATATTTTATATAAAAAAAATAGATAAAATAAAGCATAAATTAGTGTATATTAAATAGAAAAATAGTAATTGATATTTTTATTTAAATAAGAAAATAGTAAAACAATAGTTAAAGTGAGATAATATAATATTAATATAAAAATTTAAAATAGAATAATAATAATTGAAATGGTGAACCATATTTAATAAAATAAAAATAATTTATACAATTAAATTTTTTAAATTGAATATGTTACAATAGTCTCCACTTGCATTTCGTTGTAAATAATTAAATATTTCGGAAAATATCTAACCCCAAACAAAAACATTAGTTGGAATAACTCCACAAACATAAACATTAGTTGGTACTTCTCAGAGTGACATCGATAAATAACTTTGCGACAACTACTTACATTAATGGAAAAAAAAAAAAAAAAAATCTTTTGATACATAAGGCTCTAAACCAAACCATACTCCACAATTTACATAATATATAGAACCATACAGGCAAGCTGCAACATCGGAAACATTTAACATAGGAAAATAAACTGCAGATGAGAGCAAAATTCCTAAAATCCTAAAACTTCCTAATGGTAGAAAAAAACGCTACCAAATACAAGTAGAAGCCTCGGGATTTGTACACGGACTTTACAAGCTCATTGAGGAGGGATGAGCCAATTACATAAAAATCAATTACAAAACTTTTGACTCCAACACCCTCACCCATCGACAAGTTCATGAACCCGACTCTTCCCAGACAAATTTTGCAGGAATACTATTTACATAATTTTGAGTTAAGTGCCTCATAAAAATATAATGATGGCAAATTGATTAATGCTGCTTTGGTAGGCTACAGCCATTTCCAGATGAACCCAAGGAAAGCCACCAAATTAGCTCATCTTTCTCCAGGTAACCAACATGGGCTGATTCAATCAGAAAACAAATAGTTACCCAATCTGCTCCGTTAATATGATTATCTGAAAAGAAAAAAGAACACTAGTGCTTGACTGACTCACGTGGTCTGGGGTTGATTGTGCCTACCCATGGGGTTAGTCTCACTTCGGAAAAGGGTGGTGATTACCAGGTGTAAGCAAAAAAGTTTTAGAAATGAAATAAGTTGCTAGCATTATATTGGTATGAATGTTCACATGATAAACCAAATCTATAAGTGCAAACATGCAAAAAATATGCCTTCTAAGTGTAACACATCATAAAAGCATGAGCCCACTCGGATACGCATTGAACATTCTAAACAGGTGTTAATATTAAATGAACCTCAACTTCATGAGAAGTGTCCAAGTGTGGAACAAAGCGCACTCACACATTTATAGAAGATGTAATGCATGCCCAGACATCAAAAAAGAACGATAAAATATAAAAGCATCATGGTTAAACACATTGCTTAAATTTCATATCACAGATGTAGAAAGTAATCCTGAATATTAGAATCAAATAAATAAGTAACACAATCATCTAAATAAGACTTTCAAATATCTTGAGTTTGCAAGGCCAATTATGCAATAATTTCAAAAGAGATGATTGGGCAGGATAGATGGTAAAATATTTTATGGCCAGCAGCACAGTGTTAAGAGTTTATTCTGAGCAAGTATTCAAGTGTTGCAGTCCGTAGGGAGCAGAAAGAAAGTGCAATAGAGAACCTATTCGTCCCTCTGACACACACTCCATACTTACTTTTTCAGTCCAGAGGTATTTGGTGTCGCATTCTCGTATTAAGTTTGCATTCTCATACAGTTATCTCTAAGGAGAATTTGACCCGTCAGCATTTTCAGTCGGATGGCAGGCGTCTCCTCTTCCCATAATCTGCATCTCTCGATTGAGATCTGTGATCCCCATCTGGCATCGCACTCGATCTGCTACGAGATCTTGAAGAAGCCTTTCCCTGATGGGCCTGATCCCAATCATCCTCGTAGCCCAGTTCTCGTTCCTTTTGTCGATGCTCTCTATAATCATCCTTTTCCTCCCTGTATCCACGCTCCCTCTCATCACGATACCTCTTCTCAGATTTTCCGGACCAGTCACGCTCAGAGCCCCGTTCCTTTTCCCAAGAAACATTTGATCTTATGCCCTTATCGTAGCTTGCATCTCCATACCCGTACTCGGACCCACCATCCTCACCACCATAACTCGACTCTCTTGTCATCTGGCAATGTTCCTCCCCTCCCCATCCATTCATGCTTGTCTCGGCCCACATTCCTGCATTAGGTCCATCCATTCCAGTGTTCCCCATCAAGCCCATTCCATTAGTGCCCATTCCTCGACCGAAAAACGCAGGGTTGACATGAAGAGACACACCAGCAAGTCCCATTGGGTTAACATTTGGAAAAGGAGGAACCATCCCGTTAAAAGCAGGACCAGGATAACCTCCATAACCAGCTCCACGGCCCATAAAACTTGGATCAAATCCAGTACCCATCATATTCATACCCTGAGGATTCGTAATATAACCAGGAGGACCGCTGAAAGCAGTCCCAGCCCCAGGGGCACTGTTCTTTGGTCCAAAATTCCCTCCTCTTCCCCTCACGTGTCCACCTCCCCTGTTGGGCCCTCCCTGTCCTCGCCCATATCCACCTCTTCCGAAACCTCTCCCTCCATCTCCACTGGGGAAGTTTGGCCCGCCACCTCTTCCTGGCCCATTATTCATAGGCCGCCTTCCTTGTTGATGAGATTGAGGCTGGTCTTGGGAGGATTTGTTCATATAAGAAGCACCCATCTGCCTTGTCGTTTCTGGAGATGCAAAAGCCACCACACAAGCTCGTCCATTAAAAATGTAACCATTCATTGATTCTTTGCATCCAGCCGCAGCAGCCGAATCATAGAACTCAACCTGACAATAGCCTTTGGATTTACCACTAGCTCTCTCGTCAAAAAACTTAATTTCCTTTATGGTCCCAAATCTAGCTAACACACTCTCGAGATCGGCATCGGTAGTCCACCAATGAAGTTCCCCCACAAAGAGTATGGTAGCACCATTATCTACAGGCGGCCTAATCTGACTCACATTTGTGTTCTTTTGATTAGATGGTATCTGAGAAGCACCTTTTGGGATTCCTACACTAGGATTCAGCAAGGGTGGTATAGACCCATTATCAATTTTACCTGACATTTCAACAGGGTCGGCCACGATTTTCTGGGCCATGGGACCAGATCCTGGAAACTGCAAATTCAATTCTTGAGCAAATCTAGGGAATCTTAGCTCTTGTGGGACCATATTTTCGGCTCTTGATTCGGGAACACTAGGTTTCTGTGCTTGGAATCCCCCATTGGCCACACTGATAGCTGGAACAGGCGCCTCAGATTGCTGAAGTTGATGGAAACCTTGTCCAACATTAACATCATTGTAGAGATCATCATACTCATCTTCAAAATTTAGTTGCTCTTCAGCCATGGGATTCATTTAGGCTAACTCAAAATTGAACAAAGTGCCCCTAATTAAAATCAAAAGAGAACACTAATTAAGATACTGTCCTATTCCACTGAGGTTTCATACCCAACAGGGAACACAAAAATTTCAGCAGGAAGTACACTAAGTCCTTCAACAAATAACCGAAGATTGGAAGTAAAATACAAAAAATTAAACAAATCTACAAATTAAAATGATACTTTGATGCATAATCGTATGGGAACATATATAGAGTATCATAGACTCATATAAATTTGACCAACCTTAAGCATTGTATAAACAAGTGCACTATAAAGATCTAGCTCCTACCGAAAAGGAAAATAACCCATCAAAGACTTCATTTTTCACATAACCAGCTCAATTAGAGCAATGTCTACATAAGTTATGAGCAATAAAAATACATTTGGTGACTTAACAACATAATTAGAGATAAATCACATATACCCACGTAGAAATTTCACAAAAAAGATAGAAAGTGCAAACAATTATTAGAAAATTAACAGGAGAAATGTAGAAATTTGAATGAGAACAATAAAACTAACAAAGAATAGGAATTATAAAACTAACAATCATGGCTACTACGTTTGAAGAACAACTGCCAAGAAAAGACCTTAAAGCGGAATCGAGTAAAACAAATAATGAAAGAAAATGACCTCTTCTGGTGGTTGTTGTATAGACGGATAGATTTAGGGAGATATGCAAAATATCGGGTTAGAGATTCCGTACTATTTTTATTACTGTATGTCTTAGATTTAGATCAGATAAAGATATGCAGGCAGGGAGGCAGCAACCTTATATTTCTCTCTCTGGAGCCATGGTTCTTCTTGTGTTCTACAGTCATCGAGTCAAGCTCAATCTTTCATCTTAATCTTTTAATTTTTTATTAATTAATAAAGAATTAAAATTATAATGAATAATTGAAATAAAAAATATGGAGATTATAAAAAAAAAAATGAATATAGAAAGGAGCCAAGCACATCATTATCTTTCTATCTCAATTTAATTATGTAAATAAATTTATAGAAACTACTCCTAAAAATAGTAAGCATGCATACTTAGGATATATATATATATATATATATATATATATATATATGTGTGTGTGTGTGTGTGTGTGTGTGTGTGTGTGTGCGCACAAAAAACAGTGATCATATTTAAATTCAGGATATATTTTAGTTCAAAACTTATATAATTTTGATTATGAATTTAAAAAAAATTTACTATTTACATATTTTTTTGGTATTATTTTCACACAAATATCCTGTTATCTAACCAATGATAATAAAAAATATTGTGTATAATTTGAGAAGGATTTGAATCATCTCCGTTAAATATTTTCTCCAATTTCATCCAATATACTAGTGTTTATATTTATTTATTTTTATTATAAGAATACAAATGTGTTAATACATAATCAAATATTAATATTAAAAATTTAGAATTATTAAAAATGCTTTTTACCATTAAATATTAATATGAAATTTTTAATATTGAAAATTCAACAAAAATTGTATATCTTCGTCAAACAGTGAAAAAATATTTAATTATTTTAATATTTGAAGTAATAGTACAACTCAATATTCTAAATTAACTGATCGGTTGTCATTTTAATAATACTATTAGAATATGCTCTTATATTTTTGTGATGTATTGAAGTGAATTGGAAGGAATGTGTAATGGAGATGAGTCAATTCCATGTGAGTCTTATGCGTCAAAATTGAAAAAAAAAAGTGTAAGAACAACAATTCCCTTTAAAATTTGTAAAATATATTAAAATATTAAATTATAAAATTAATCTTAAATGTAAATTTATAGTTTAAAATTTGAGTATACATAAGCAAAAGAAATTTCGTTGAATAATAAAACATGAGTTTCTTTTTTTTACTTGTATTTACTTTATTAAAGTGAGATTATGCAAGATTTGCATTCGCGCATAATTTAAATATATTTTCTGAAGTTCAATATATTACACAAATCAAATAGCTCGATTTGCCTCATTAAAACCCCTAAAATCCAACTCAGAGCAATAAGTTATTTTAAATTTTAAAATATTAAAAATTAATTTTGTAAATTGAACAACGCTCAAGTCAATATATTAAATAAATAGACAAATATTGAGTTTATTTTTCTCAGTTTTGATTCATTTACCCAATTGACTCCGTGTTCGTTTATTTATATAATAGATTGATTGATTTCTAATTCGGTCGAATTGCCATCAAACTCAATTAATTGTCAATAAATTAATATTTAATTACATTAATTTTTCAAACAATTTGTAAGTATACATTAAAATAATTCAAAAATTAAATACAACATTATAGGTTAAAGCATGAATCTAAATGGTCTTTTACATAACCTCATTTGCAAATAAAATATCGTCTTTACTCTGCTCATTGAATTGGTTAATAGAGTTTAACTCCTTCATTGTTATAACCTTTTCAATAGTCTCCTGTTGTATCACATAAAAATATTAATTAATTTGCACATAAAGTTTTTTGTTGATGCTTAAGGGAAAAAAATAATAATATTTTAGAACAAAAATATTCCAAAAAGTATATATTTTAAAGATAATATCAAATAATTTTGTTTTTTAAAAATAAATTGAACCTATATATTGAAAAATCATATTAAGATGTTGTGACTTTTTAAAATCTAACAAATTGTATTAACAAGTTATATATACATTTACACAAAAACATAAAACTTAGTATTTTTTTAATACATAAATAAATATTTTCATCTTACCCGAGCAAGCTATAAAATATGTTATAATAAATATCTTAAAGCAAATAACAAATTATTCCAAATTCACATTTGATAACTATAAAATATATTTTTCTAAAAAAAAAACCTACAACATTTATATGTACAAAAATTAACCCAATTGCACATTTTAAAACTTATTTAACAATATATATAAGACAAATATATAAATTATTATTAAAAAAATATTTTAAAAAATTGTGTCTAGCCAAAAATATATTTTTAAAAATTTATATTTAATGAGAATAACGCTTGACATTTGAAGTAGTAAAATTAAAAATAACATTTTATTGGAGAGATTGTGGGTACTAGTATTCATCGAATAACAAAACCTTTGTAATCCGTATGAGGTAACCATTAATGTGGAGCAACACTTGGAATTAGTAGCTGCAAAAAATTAAGGACGAATCCAAACAAATCCTACTTGTAATTTGATACTCCAATTCTGTTACAGCAACAACTGTTTCAATTTGAATCAAAAACCCTGGCTTAAAAGTATACTATAATGGAAAAATCACAACAAAAAGAAATTACAAAAAAATTCCTTATCAGACAAAACTAAGCTGAACACTAAAATGCACTTCAGCTCATCTAAAATATCAAATCATCGACCACACCATCAGATGCTGACGCTCGACTAGGCCTCCTGTCCAGAACAGAGGCTCCCTAATGAAAGAATACAACACATGAGACAGAGCAACTATTATTATACACCACCTCCTGTGGGCCCAACAAGCTGAGAGAGGGCTCTTGTAGTGACGAAGGAACGATGAGGCATTTGAATTATCAGGAAACGCTTGCTCAAAATCAGTTTATGTATCAATACATTCCCTTAAAAACAGGATTAGTTCGGCATATGCTTGCCCCATATTCCTCGTACTCTGCTTTCGTATGGCAAGCCTGTTCAAGACTACAAATCTTTACATCTAAAATCCGGAATTTGATCTGGTGGGACAAGATACCATTCTAGGAAAGATAGACCGCCAATTTTAGGAAAGATAGAAAACATACCGCATAAAATTCAGGAGTTGACGCAAGTACTGAGCCTCCAAACCAAACTGCATACCTTTGGATAGGATGGCTAACTACATTTACCTCCACTGGTTGTGCCTTGTGACAAAAGATTTTAACATTAGCCAAATCATCAATGATAAAAAGAGAATTAATTGTAATAAAATAATATTATGATAAAAAAATTCTTACTTTAATTTCACCACCACCCCGAGCAACAGATGCAAGAACCCGAGCATCCACGATCTTTTTTACATCCCGTTGTAGCCGTCGGTGAAAGTCTTTGAACATGGTTGATCCCCCAGACAACACTATGTTCTGAAATTATCCAAATGTATGAGCTCAAGAACGTGAAATAACTATTGAAATTTACTATCTTATTATTCTCCATCAATTTAATTGACCTTGTACAAGGCCCTTCTGGTGTCAATTGGTGCAGACTGAATACAACTATCTATTATAGCAGGCAAAGGAGTTGTTAGCTCGCTACTGTATATTTCAGGGCTGAAGAAAACCTGAAAAGACCACCCAAATCAAACATGACAACCAGTTTGGCAAATTAAACAATGGCCAAAAGATCATGACACTAGTGAATCATAACATGTCATATACATATAAAAATTTACTTGGTTATTATAATGCATATCTGATTGGTTTCTGTCGTATACATATAAAAATTTACTTAGTTATTCACATCTGATTGGTTTCTTACTCTTAACCAATCATCTAAATGAAACATGAAAGCGCTTCTATGGTGCTTAGCAATAAATCTTTTTATAATTTAAAAAGAAAAAAAAAACAAAAAGGAAAGATGAGAAACCTCAGGGCCAAGGAATCGTTCATAGCCGAAATCACAAGAGTATGGTGCCCCGGTTCTTGGTTTGATACCTTTCCATTGCTTGATGTACTTTCCTGGTTCTTTGTCATGCTTGTTGAACTCCTGTACGAGGATGAATAACGACATCACATATAATACTCCTTAACTAATTTTTTGTTTATAGAAGTTACAAAGTTAGTAAAGAGCAGCACCTTGACAATATCGGAACTAGTGTAGCAATAAGTTTCTTTGAGTTTGCGAGCTACTTCAAGAGAATCTTCAGGTGGAATATGCTCTCCTCTTTCCTATACGAAACAATGTCAAAATGGTGGATTCACATAACAAAATGATTTAACATTAAGAAGTACCAAACAATCAATTTAGTCAACACTTTCTACTCAAGGAAACTAATACGAGACTGAGTCAAAGTCAAAGTCAACAACGTACCCGCATGAGCTGCTGAATAAAGAGAGTTACGTCTTTCCCAGCAAGGGGAATAGACTTAATGCTACTCCCAATAACATAACCATCTGCAACAGGTACAACATGAGTAGCTCCATCCCCAACATCAACTACTACCCCTGTCATCTCACACTACAGGGAAAAAAAAAAACAAAACTATAGGTTAATATTACTAGTATACTTGGACAAAAATGCACTCGAAGTTACTAAATTTAACTAAAGGCATACTATATCAAATATAATGGAATAATGATATTACCACCCGTGTCTCCATAAAAATAAGGCAAGTACATTATTCACGCATCTTAAGGAAAGTAAGTTAGAGGAGATGGCGTAATATAACTTCAATTTTTTACCCTTGCCAGTGGTTTAAACATAACATTGTACCATATCAAGACTTTTGAGGATAATATAGTACTATTGTCATTATTTCATTTACTTGCCTTATTCTTTTTGGACAAAGGTAGTATTTTTCATCTCTCATTAAATATCGAGATGTAATTTTCAGAGGCTGCTGGAAATTATTAGAATAAAGCCTTTAATAGGTCACTAATATGGAATTTTACACCAAAATTGATGACTTTTATTGCATTAACAGATTTTCTTTTATTAGTTCATTGCATTAATATGAGTAAGAAATTAACAGAGATAATCAAAACTTATTGATATTCTTTTAAAAGTCTAAATTAACAGACTATTATTTGAATCTATAAATTAATAGCTTTAGGGTTAGTCTCCATTTCAAGTATGCTCATTAATATATAGTACGTATATATAGCCAAATATCAAGACACATGATCGTCTCCTTCAATGCTATATTCCACATATTAGATAACATAGAATATATTTAAAGTGATCCACATAATTAGGTATATACTATAATATACGTAGCCACATAGGTGAATGGAATTAAGAGAATGTGTATAACTGTCCTTCTAAAAATACAAAACTATGGCAATTAAAATTTCTTTACACAATTAATTCATCATAATCTAAATTAAAGTGTTTCAAATGATAATTTCTCCCTCTCGAACCATTATATATACTGAGCTTAGAAATCTACTATTTCATGACCCAGTCATAAGAGGTGTCATATACATAGCTATACAGAAATACACATATCAATTCTAAAGATATGGCTGGACGGAGAAAAGTGACTCTCCGAAGAATTGCCGAAAAGTACCAAAGAAGAGATGCTCTCAAAAGAAGGAGAGAAGGATTATTGAAGAAGATGGAGGAGCTTTCGATACTCTGTGACATGGAATGTGCCGCGGTGATATACTGTCAGGGGGAAAGTGAGCCCACAGTATGGCCATCCATGGACAAGGTGAGGGACACCGTAAGAAAATACAAAGAGGAAAAGGACAGTGGTAAAAATAAATTACATTCATTTACTCATGAGAAATACATTTCAGAAATGACAAAAAAAACAAAAAGCGAAGCTTGAATGGGAGAAAAGGAAAAACGACGAAAACGAGATTCGGAATATCCTCACGTTGTTGGATCACCAAGAAAAGAGGTATGAAGATCTTAATTTGATAGAAACATCTAAATTAATTTCTTTTGCAGAAAAGATGATGAAGATGATCGAGACAAGAGCACAACGAGTTCCAGACGCTCCTCATGTTACGCAACCAAGTCTCAAAAGATATTTTTACGACATGCCGGAAGATATCAAAACACAATCCCTTACTTCCATTAATTAATTAAAAAGTTACCTTTATGCTTTCTTTCAGTGACAAGGCTGTTCGATCATCCAGCTGCTGCTGCCAGAGCTATGTTTAAGCTATTTTAAGATGTTTGATTGTGTGTTTTTTCAGTAATGAGGTTGTTCCCCATCAAGCTGCTCATGTGAGCTTGGGTTTTGTTATTTTTAGATGTTGTGTTCTTTAAGTAACAAGATTGTTCAGCCATTGCTCATGTGAGAACTAGGTTATTGTAATGCTTTCAAATGATAATCAAAATTTCTTATTAGTATTAAGTTGTTTTTTAAGGAGAAAAAAAAATGAAAATAAATAAAAAGGCTAAATGTTTGTGATTTGGAGTAGTAAATGGAATAATGGATACAAATATTGTTATTTACTTCTTTAATGTCTTAAGTCCTTTGTGAAATAGATTTATTTAAGAGTTCGGAGCAAGAAAGCCCCATCGAGGATGTATTCCAAATCACGAATGGAGTTACTCCGATGATGATTGGGACTTCCAATCTGAACAACACCGATGGTTCTCATACTTCTTCGACCTGGGATAATAAGCTCATGAGCTTGGTCTTACTTCACCGTCGAGAAACGAAAGAAGATTTCCATCTCCAAGTTTCACTCAGACGTAGCTCCCGTCTTTTTGTGTGTGACGCAGTGTCAAACCTTTTCCCCTAGGGCCTTTATGGGCTTGTCATGCATCGATTATGAGCGGTATTTCACAAATGAAATGCAATCTGAGCAATCCTCATTCAGTTCAATGTAACTTGTTTTCAGCCCTAAAATTAATACCAACATCCTATACAAAACAAAACCCCTAAGCTGTACCTAACCTAGGCAGAAAACAAAGACGCATTAAACCACAAGTCAAAAATCCCTCAAGAATCAGCAAATGCACAACAGAATCCAGGGATGACATTAAGTTGCAATCCAAAAAGAAAAAAAGTGTGTTTAAGTTTCAATGATTCATTTTAGAATACTAGCATCCTATAGTTTAAAACTTTAAATACAATTTATCAGCAAGAAAGAATGTGGGAATGGGAAATATGAATGTTATTAACTTGGGTGTACCCAATGGAAATATGACACTAATCTACCTAATCTTGTTTTAATTAAACAATACATAAAAGAAATCACCATCAAATCCAAAGAATTTCTCTTTTTTTCACTCCCTCCCTCTTATCGATTTGTGTTACATAATCGTTGTTATCCTTTCTGATTCCAATTTTCAAAATTTACTTGTATTCAAG
>JAUMHB010098909.1:17306-29847 GCA_032359685.1 Pittosporum tobira
ATTAAAAAATTTAATAATGTAAATTATATAAGTTATTATTATTTTATCAAATACGGAGGATGACATACTACTTCAACTATTATTCCAATATTATGTCCCATTACTTTATCTATTAGTTCAACATTATGACCATTTTACTACTTTATCCATTACTTCAATATTATAGTCAACTGCTTCATCAAATACTCTAACATTATGACATATAACTCCCACCACTATTGTAATATTTAAAATTATAATATTAAGACTATACCCACTATTTTGATTACTATTTCACTATTTAATATTATAATATTATTAAATATAATTTAGATAATTTATTTAAAACCAAACATGTTTTTTAAAATCTGTAAAATGTTAAATTTTTATAATTTTAATGGAACGAAATGAGTATGTGATGTACAATATTTTAATATAAAAAATAATTTAATGAAATGCTTTTACTTTATTTTTTTTTATGGATTACTAACTTATTTAATACATTTTTATTTTATACACAAACAATCTCTATTAAACTACGATCAAAGACCAATTTTGTGCTTGACCTATTTCAGATATTATTCCATCCGTAAAAAAATGATAAGTAAAATATAAAAATATATAAGTTAAGAAAATTAATTTTTTAGGAAATAGTTATTTTTTTGATAAAATTATCGTTACAAGTGTATTTTTTTAATAATATAGAGAGAAATAAAGAATTTTAATGTGACATAAAATAAAAAAATAATTATAAATTAAAAGTGATAGAATAATTTTTTTAAAATAATAAAAAACATATATGAGTTCATTTTTTTAAATAAAAGAGTATTTATTACAAATGAAATAAGTTATTTTAAGAAATTTTTTCAAATAAATAAGTAAAGTTATTGAATACATTAATTTAATTTAAACTAAAATATGGAAATGTGAGAAACGAGTGAGCCACATGCAGCCGGAGACAACCATTTACACTATAAATCAAGGTATTCTTTGGTTCAATTTATCGGTGGCGATTATAATTTTTAAAAATTATAATAATTTTAGAATTTTGTTTGTTTTAGTTTATTAAATAAGTTAACTTTTGATAATAAAAACTGTTAAAATATCAATAATTACTTTTAAAAAATTAAATTTTAAAATTTTATTAAATAATCTCTTGTTTAATAATTTAATTATTAAATAATTTATAATATGTTAAAAACAAATAGTAGCGAACGAGCCCCAAATCATGTATACATTGGAACCGGGCAACCGATCGCAGCAACACTCAAATTACTATCACGCCAATTGTTCAGATGACAGTCAACCAACTTTGCAGGGTTAAATGCGTCATTTCAAGTTAGCTCTCTTGAACATGACATTGTAATGTCCTCCTTCCACGTGATGTCCTCCTTCCACAGTTCCACTCACTCACTCTCCAAGGGAACAAAGGCTTCCCCACCTGTGCCAAGTGCGCACGTTAGCTGTCTCCGGTATAATCATTACTTCCCCAAACTCAGAATGAACAACACCATGCATTTATATGCTACAATTTAATGCCTCTCCTCCACTGCTTAACCTACGCCCACCCCACTATCCTTCTCTCCCTCTCTCTCTCTCTCTCTCTCTCACACGCGCGCGCGCGCGCACACATACGCAGAGCTAGTAAAGTAGAGCTAGTGTGTAGTCTGTAAGCCTATATACTGAAATACTGAGCAGCGAATTAATGGATCTGTTCAATTTGCAGATCAACAACAACTACACATCAAGCTTAATTGCCCCAGCTCTTTAACTCTCTCTCTCTCTCTCTCTCTCTCTCTCTATATATATATATATGTATGTATGTATGTATGTAACTGATCTACATTTTATATCCTTCCTGAGCTTATGTCATTTCAGTATCGTTTGATTCTAAAACGACCCCGTTGAGAGATCAGTGTTGTTGAGATGAATCCGTTGTGCTGCATTGCTCCGGTTTCAATAGATCGCGATCGGGATAGCAGTAATCCGACGGTGGTGGTGAAGCCGCAACAATCTCAGCTAGGGTTAGGGTTTGAGACGAGGAATGCGAGACCTAGTTTTGCTTCAAATCAGGTTTCGTCGATCAATACGATTGATTTGGATGGATCTAACGGTGAAATTGAAGAAAATAATGGGATTGAAGTGCAGAGTGTGAAGGGGATATTGTATAAGTGGGTGAACTATGGGAAGGGGTGGAGGCCTAGATGGTTTGTGCTTAATGAGGATGGAGTGCTGTCGTATTATAAGATACACGGTCCGGATAAGATTCATGTTGTGAGTAGTCAAAGGAGAGAGAAAGGTGGTGGCAAGGTCATTGGAGATGACTCCTTGAGGTATATGAGGAGGAAGGCTAATGAAAACTATAAGGTTGGTGGTGGTGGGGGGGTTGCTGCTAATATTAAGCAGTGGAAACCTTTTGGAGAGATACATTTGAAGGTTTGTCTTATTATTTGTTCATATTATGTTTTCATTTATGTGTTTATATACTTGTATTTTATATTTGGGCGGAGTGGTGGTTTACTTGATTTTATAATATGTTTGGCCAGATTGGTACTTTACTTGATTGTATTATATACCATTCTGCTTGCTTGGTAGTGGAGATTTATTTAAATTTTTACCAAACACTAAAGATGTTCTATTTTGGGGTTAGCATACTTGTAGCTACTGATTGTGTGTGCAAGGATCATGGGAATTTATATCATTTTGGTTGTTTGTTCTTATGGATTCGTCTTCTGAAATTCCTTATGGTTTTATGAGCCCAGAAGAACAATAACTGTAAGGGGAGGATGTTAATTCATCCAGGAAGCTAATGCCAATGGAGTGAAAAAGGATAGGAGAAATACATATGATTGGAACTTATATAGATATTTTCCTTTGGCATGTATATGTCAACTGGCACAAAAAAGTGTGTTAAATGATTCCCACCTGGGTTGAGTCACCTCTAGAGTCTAGACATGCCAATTTTATTGCTTCA
Source organism: Pittosporum tobira (assembly GCA_032359685.1). Lineage (NCBI taxonomy): Eukaryota > Viridiplantae > Streptophyta > Magnoliopsida > Apiales > Pittosporaceae > Pittosporum > Pittosporum tobira. The sequence continues at coordinate 20,260 of JAUMHB010098909.1, forward strand.
CATTCAAAATTGTTTTAGCTTTTGTCTAAGTTACTGTTATAGCTTCTATGACTTGATGTGCCAGGAGTTTGTTTATAGATACTGGTTTTGTCATTGTGATACAAGATATATTGTTTGCACTGATGCTACTTGCAACATGTCTGTTATTGTAAATTTGAGTACACTGGAAGCAGTAAAAGTGTTGGCTTACAGGTTTCTTCAGTACGAGCAAGCAAGTCAGATGACAGAAGGCTATCCATATTCACCGGAACAAAAACTCTTCATTTGCGTTGTGTATCGAGAGAGGACAGGGCTTCATGGATCGAAGCTCTTTTGGCTGCTAAGGATCAGTTTCCTAGACTGTTGACAAGCAGTGATCTTGCACCTTACGAAGATATTGTTGTTTCGACAGAGAAGCTACGATTACGATTATTGCAGGAAGATGTTGGTGAGGTGGTCATAAAAGATTGTGAGTCAATTATGCTCCATGAATTCTCGGGACTGCAAAGTCAGTTGAAGGCTTTTCAACTTAAGCATATTATGCTGCTGGATACTTTAAGGCAATTAGAGGTATTTGTTTTCCTTTCACTTCTTCACTATGTTCACAGTGTGGAATTGCATAAGATGACAAGTTCTGTGAAGTGAAATTGTGTCATCTCTTGAGAACATACCAAAGTATAAGAAAAATCGATCCGGTGACCCCCAAATATGTGTCTTTCTATTGCATGCTGTCAGGTTATTGGCAATGTTTTTAAGGTGTAAACCTTTTTTTTCTTTCTAATCTTCTATTAGTCTGGTTCTTATTTTCTTTTGTTGCAGACTGAAAAAATTGAGCTGGAAACAACTGTAATTGATGAAACTAAGGAACGGGATTCATGTTGTGGACAAGGGAGAAGATTCAGCGGTTAGTTATAATCTTCCATTTCTGTTGTCATGATACCCTGTAAAAACACATTCTTGTTACTCCTCGAGTGACCATCATATATTTCCTGTAAATGAAGTGTATGGTAACACTTGATATCTGAGGTGTATATATATACAATTGAAAGATAAATAAGACCTCCTAGGAGCTAGATGCCCTTTCCGTCGCCTAGGCTTGCATAGTGACTCTTAGAACATTTCTTTGATACGTTGATGTTATCCTTAATTCTCTCCCTGTATTGCAGACTTCTATTCCATCATGTCAGAGGGCAGTGCCAGTGATTCCGATGTAGATAATGAAAGCCGATATGGAGCTGATGCTGAAACAGATGAAGAAGATAGAATATTTTTTGACACTAATGATTTTTTGTCATCTGATTCCTTAAGAAGTGCTTCATATCGAAATAGAGACAATACAGGAAATGCTGGTAGTTCTTTGACCTGTGAAACAGAGTCCTTCTTTCCTGATCGCTTAAGAGATACAGGAATGGAGATTAAGGAGATTGAGTATCCTTACGTCAAAAGACGAGACAATTTACCAGAACCAAAGGAGAAAGAGAAGCCAGTTGGGCTATGGTCGATAATCAAGGATAATATTGGAAAGGACTTGTCTGGTGTTTGCCTCCCTGTTTACTTCAACGAGCCCCTGTCTTCACTGCAGAAGTGCTTTGAAGATTTGGAGTATTCTTACTTGGTTGATTGGGCACTAGAATGGGGAAAGCAGGTCAGGTCCTCAGCTGTGCTTATTTTTGTGGAAAAGCAGTTTGTTAAAGCATGATCTGCTAGTTACATTTTAATCCAGGTAGTTGATTTGCTAGCCTAAAATTTGAAGCATAACTATAGGGTGTTCTGTAACTTTTCTGACTGTTTTATACAAGTTTATGCATCATGTCACTTATATGCTAGTGCTCTTAATTTGATGAAATCACTTACAATTTACAGACGTTATACTGTTGATAACATACCAACTAAGATTTGTAAGTAAACAAAAAGATTGAGGATTTAGGGGTCTCAAAATATATTTTTTTGCTGTTTGTTTTGCAGTTACTTTATTTGGCCAAATCAGTGAAATGATTTCTAAACCATAAGAGTACACTAGATATAATTCTGAAGGTTTTATTATCCAAGGAGAAAGGATTAGATCAATGCCTTTTGGATAGGGCAATAACTGCCTATTTATCATTCACTTACTAATCAAATTACTTTTGTTTAACGTTTATTGTATTAACGTAATTTGAGTTGATACTGGTCACAAGTTTGGACTTAACAAAGGGGCTACAAGACAAAGTTACCGTTACATTTTTTAACAACTTTGGATGAAAAAATCTTTGCCCTGTGTACAAAGGTATGCCGGTATCTTAAACTAGTCTTACTAAATAATATGGTGTGAAATCAAGCTATTGTTTTGGGACAGTTTAGAACACCAAGTTTCTGTGTTTCAGAAGCTAGCCTTCTTGTTTCCTTGGTCCATTTATGTTCTTTTTGTTTAAGGTTCCTTTTTGACGATGAACTCTGGCCTAATTATATATATGATCTTGCCTTTGCAGGGGGATGATTTGATGAGAGTTCTGAACATTGCAGCTTTTGCCGTATCTGGTTATGCATCAACAGAAGGCCGGCAGTGCAAGCCCTTCAACCCTCTTCTTGGAGAGACCTATGAGGCTGACTATCCAGACAAGGGTCTACGTTTTTTCTCAGAGAAGGTACTGTTCTTCAATCCCCAAATAAATTAATATATATCATAATTTTCTTTTTCCCCTGGTAAATTAAATATGACATGAAAGAAGGTGGACGATAAGCTTGACATTTGCAAACCACTTGGTTGTCAGGTGAGTCACCACCCAATGGTTGTTGCTTGTCACTGTGAGGGCAGAAACTGGAAATTCTGGGCAGATTCTAACCTAAAAGGCAAGTTTTGGGGGCGGTCTATTCAGCTAGATCCTGTAGGAGTCCTTACCCTCCAGTTTGATGATGGTGAGACATTTCAATGGAGCAAGGTCACGACTTCTATATACAATATCATACTCGGTAAAATTTACTGTGACCACTACGGTACCATGCGCATCAGGGGCAGTGGCAATTACTCATGCAAGCTCAAATTCAAAGAGCAGTCTATTATAGACCGAAACCCGCATCAGGTAATTTCTGTGATCGTGAATATAACCAATTCAACTATGAATTTTGAAGCTTTCCCCATGTAAATTAAATCTGAATTGCAGATAGCCTGCGTTCTCGTCTTGTTATTTAGTTAGTCTAGGATGGAGATATATGGTACTCTCTTCCCAAAATGAGAGTCCCAGCTTTCTTTTTGTGCATATTAAAATCAGTGTCCCCTTTATAATATTAGACTGAAAAATGACACGTAATTCCAAATTTTCCTAAAATAAGAAATGATGAAAACCAAAAATTTATTTTGTATTACCTCCGTTCTAATATATAATAGCATTATTGACTTTTAAATGTTGATTTTGAATATTTTCAAATTCAAATTAACATGAATCCATTTGAGGTTTGACAAAATTGTTTTTTGCAATTTATGGTATTTCTCAAATAGTTAAAGATTTTGACAGTTGTATTGACTACAATCAAATAAATTCATGTAATTTTAGATTTAAAAATCTTAAAAGTCAACTTCTTAAAATCAATAGTGCTCTTATATTTTGGAATAGAGAGAGTAGCAATGTTGTCACAACCAAAATGAAAAGTTTGTAGTTCATTTTTGTTCTCTCTTCGCTATCAATAAACTGATTGTATGAAGTTATTACGGCAGGTTCATGGGTTTGTGCAAGACAATAGAACAGGGGAAAAGGTGGCGATGTTGTTCGGAAAGTGGGATGAGGCAATGTACTATGTCCTAGGAGATCCATCCACAAAGCCGAAGGGATATGATCCAATGGCAGAAGCTGTTTTGCTCTGGGAACGAGGCAAAGCTGTTACAAAGACTAGATATAATCTCACACCCTTTGCTATATCTTTGAATGAATTGACACCTGGCCTGTTGGAGAAACTGCCACCAACTGACTCGAGGTTGAGGCCAGATCAGAGACATTTGGAAAATGGGGAATATGAGCTTGCAAACGCGGAGAAGCTCAGACTTGAACAGTTACAGAGACAGGTATTCTTTTGATCCTTGTAATTGTTCAAAGGTGGAAGTTTCTCTATCATTTTGATAAATTATTATATAATGTAGTTTTTGATTTTTTTAATACCCTTGATGTGGTTCAGGCAAGGAGGTTGCAAGAGAGAGGATGGCAACCAAGATGGTTTCGAAAGGATGAGGATGGTTGTTATCATTATGTTGGTGGATACTGGGAAGAAAGGCAGAAAGCTACTTGGGGAGAAATTCCTGATATATTTGGACAGACTGCTGATTTGCCTGCTTGTGTGATGGAGTAAGCAGTCACTCTTTCTCAATTGTGTATCAATTCCAAGATTCCATGGACTTGTTTAGGAATTAGGAGCCCAAGTTTTGGAAAGTAATATAGTAGTGCAACTCTAAGCTGCCATTCACAGATCCTTTTCTTTTGTTGATTTCTTGATGACAAGTTTCATAATTTGATTGCAAGTAGATTGTTAGTTTGTTGATTTCCAATGACAAGTTTCTTAATTCACACATCAAATGGATCTTATTATATTACTCGAATAAATAGAAATACAACTGATACGTGATAATATACGTAGACTGTAGACTGCCCTTTAGTATAAGAAAACATGTTTTACCAAACGAGAAATAACTACTCTCATGCTTCTGGACTTTCAGAGCTCATCCTTTTTAGGGCCAATTTTTGGGTTTTCTGCTGTCAGCTTGATCGGATACGAGGCCTCCATGGCTATGCCACAGAGCCCTTCTTCTGCATCAATACCACGTTGCATTCTTATGTAACCCTGTTCTCCCCATTCGGGTCCCCAAGAGTTCTTTACATTCCAGTATTTTGTCCCATCCAGAGTTGTTCCGTAGCCCACAATGGCCACCCCATGATCTAGCTCTGTGCCACAATCCCCAGAATATACACCCTGCATTTCCACGACAGATATTAGATAAATCATGTTATGTATACCCACTAGTTAGGCCAGCGTGTCACAGTTTATGGATACAACGTGTAACTAACTTATCAGAAAAAAATAATTACTTTAGAGGGTTTAGCATAACTTATTAGTCATACGTTATAAGTAGTGTACAATGCACAAAAAAAAAAAAAAAAAAAAGAAGAAACCGTTGATGAGTTATTTTTTCTTTTAGCTTTTTATGGGCTATTGTTAAATATAAACTTTATATCCAGATTAAATTACGTCGCTATACATTTACGGCAAATTATCAAATTAAACTACTTTTATTTAGGTCTTAACGATCATTATCGTTTATCGAAAGAGGATAAATAAAATTAATCACCTCCTTGTAGAATTGAAAATCTAAACCACCAGCATCAATGGCAACAGATACGGGCTGGTTTGCAACAGCTTTCGTCAAGGCATTCTCATCATTTTCAGGTACATTTTCATGCCCATCAATCATAACCACAGGGGCATTCATCTGTAACTCCAAACAAACATTTCCAGCTATATTAATTACAATTTCTGTTTTTCAAGTCAAAATTATATATACTGTATTTATAAATTATAGAAACGACGATATTAACCTTTGATGCATCACAACTTCCATCTCTTGCTTTGTAAGGGTATAATCTCTCGGTTGTGACCCCACCCTTTTTCTTAATGAACTCCAACGCGTTCTCCATTAATCCGCCGTCGCAACCATGGTTATCATCAGAATCGCAGTCGACAAGTTCTTGCTCAGATAAAGAAATTAACTCGTTTGTCTTGATTTTATTAATACCCTCAACTCCAACGATAGTTGAAAATGCCCAGCAACTGCCTGTAACACATGATAAGCAACATTAAACTGACATTTAATCTTTATTTATATTATTTTTATACTACCCAAGTTCTAAAATATAATAATAAAATAATTTTTTATTTTGTTCCAAATTTTAAGAACAAAACAAATTTTTGTTTGATCCGTGTGTCAAATCTCAATTATATCTTCAACCATTCCTTTACATGTCTAAAATCTCTTAAAACTTACCAAAACATCTCTCAATCTTTGTGTGTAATTATTATAAGTCACTTTACTCTTATAATTTGAAAGTTTTCTATACATATTGTGGTGTAGTGATTTTTGACTCAAATTGATAAATATTTTTCAACGAATTGTTCTTATATTTTGGAACGGATAAAATGATATATATATGAAATTTAAATGAGTAATTAAAGTGCTTTAATTATTTACCGCATTTCCCTTGATCCTTGATAGGAGTGACTGCTCCATTTTTCCTCCAATCAACAGATGCCGGCAGATCTTCAGTCTTCTCATGCATGAACTCCGTCTTGCCACGGCCGCCATGGAGACTCCTGTAGTGTTTGACCTTAGAGCCACCATAGGAGTTTCTGAACTCATGGTTGGTCATGTCTGCAAACTTGTTGAGTTGCAACTTGTAAGGCTTGTTCATCTTGTTCACTCTGTGAATGTGATTTACATTTGTCTTGAACACATTGAATCTTGTCTTCTTCTCCGTTAAGTTTCTGGAAACTGTGTGATGACTCCTCCATCTCTCATATAGGTCCCACAAGCTTTCCTCCGAAGACAAGTCCTTGTCCGACAACTCAATGCCCTTAGCCACCCCGGCAATCAGTGCCAGTGAAAAAACGACTAACAAAAACTTTCCTCTTTCCATTGGTATTTAACACCAGAAATTTTTGATTTGTATATATAATTCTGTGTGAGGATGAGATATAAGATATGAGAAGTAAAGCTATTGGTATGGTGTATTTATGCAAGCAAAGGTTTATTATATAGAGAATGGCTGTTAGTTCTTTGTAGCTTTTCTACAGAAGATAAGGGGAAAAGTGGATTATGCAGATATGAGGTTTAAGTTTCTATTTTTAGAGATGACTTTATACATACAAGTACATATTATGAGGGCTTATCTTCTTGTTTATTGAAGGTGGGGAGTTGGTTATATTGTTGGACTCTCTTGTGGGACACGATTTCTTGCAAGCAGGGTTCTGAAACAGTCGGCCCCAACTTCTGTTAAAAATCAAAACTTTTTCGGAAAGTTGCCCAAGGGGCATGTGATTTGTTATAGTTTATATGATTGATTTTATTGCAAATTTGTTTTGTATTCCGAGATTCTGACCATGCCGACAGACCCATAAATAGATATAGTCTAAACGCGTTACAGGTTGTTCCAAAAAGTCCGTCGCATTTATGCAATAACTTTTGTTTTTCTGTATATACTTTTTGGTTGAGACCATGGAAAATTCCTTCTGAAATTTAATATAAGTGAATTGTTTACCATGCATGGCTCTCTGATGGTTTTTTCAAAGTTTGCAGAAACTGACAGACATATGAGAAGTCCCTTCACAGACCATAAGCTGCTTACCATCGAAATTATTGATCACAGACTCGTGTACTCAAGCACAAGTTTGGATTTCAGTTACTTGGAGTCCAAGGATCGATTATAGAACCAAAATATTCAAACAAGTCTCTATCAGTAATTAGAGATTTTTAAGAAGCCATTAAGACTGTCGCTTAATACCATTGCTAGACAAAGCTATCTTTGTCATGACTTATTAACTTTAGCTTATTTTTTTAAAATAAATTATCTTAAAAGAGGATTGAACCATTGTGTATAATACTATTTTCAACTTATTTAATTTTGACAACTTATAGTTCATTTAATCTAACAAATAATTTTTAAAAATAGCCAAAAACAAAGATGATTTCTAGAAATGCTTCATGCCTTCATCTCTAGATATTTTCAAGTGTAGAGGGACCGAAAAAACTAAAATAACATGGGTTCCTGACTTCTTGCCATTTAAAACACAACCCTTTTATTAATGTCACATTCTCTATCTCATACACTATATGCAGATATATGGCTATCCATCCAACTTTGACGAACACAAGTTTGCCACACATAAAACACCCAAGGCATTGCAACTAGCCTAACAATAGCGAAACAAATTTTGAATTCGTGTCCAAATTCCTAAAATTCAAATAAAATAAATATTGGCAGTAACCATATGCAACTATTCTGAATTCTTCAAATTCAACCATAATTTGTAAGGAAAAAAAAATACCAAAAGCCATATGCATTGTTTTTGCAGAATTTACCCATTCCAGTATCGAATTTATTATCGATAAGATGATGATTACAGATTTCAACAACTACATCCATGGCGACATTCAGAAACCAACTTAATGTCTACTAACTGCAGACAATATGCAGTGGATAATTATCATACAAACACATCAATGACCAATCATAATCATCAGTTTGATACAGAAGTCATGTGTTATGAAACTTGTCTAATGAGAATGATTAAAAAGAAAAAACGAAACAGAAAGTTCACAGAAATGCCAACACCAGCAGATCAAATTAGGCAAGAGTATCTCTTTCTTTGGCGCTTTGCAGTAGCTGTTGTCTCACTCTTCTGATCTCTGCTTCCTTCTCCAATCTCTCTTGCTGCAATTATACAAAATAACAAGTGTCTTAGTAGTGCAACTTCAAGAAATCCATTATAAAGCAGTGCCATGAGGCCCATGATTCAAATAGCCATACTGCAAAGAGTGGATGAGTGGACACACACACACACATTAGGCAAGAAATGGCTGGTTTCCCGACTAGGACTCTGGAAATTTTTAACTACATATTATTTTCTGTGCACTTTCTCAAGCTGGTCAACGGAAAAAAGATGTTAGTGGCCATCTATTTTCTTTAGAGAGTTGGTGGTAGCACTTAATCCTAGCCTTACACCACACACGCTGATGGAGCTATTGGAATGTTTTATGTATGCATTTAGTTCAATTCACGGTTAGTTGGCTTTTTATCGGCTTCTTTGCGCATGAGGGTACCACTATTTCTGCAAGACATTTTGCTAATTCCGCAAGGTTCCCTCTCCCACATATATACTATAGTTATTCAACCAGCAATTTTTTTTTTTTTACATAATGCAAAGAAGCTCCATATATACATATGCAGACTCTAAGTAACAAATTAGTCCTATGAGATTTCACTTCCCCTCAACACTTTCTCACTCACATTAGGGTATTATCATTTTATTGATCAATCAGATCTATCGTTAAAAATCAAAGTACAAAATTAAAATGACGAAAAAGATCCAATACAATTGATTTTTTTTTTCCAATACCAATTCACGCAAGGAAATTAACCTGGCTTTTCAATTGGAGGGGTAAATGATTGGCTGAATAAGAAATGATGGGCAGATTTATAAGAAAACCTTAAATCCACAGGACAGATCAAATACAGATATACACATACATATGCGTGTGTGTATATATAGAGAGAGATAAAAATCGAACCTTTTCGTCCTGATGGAGAGCGATCCAGACGTGGACCTTCTCCATGGTTTCCCAGAATATAAAGGCCCCCAACGACATAGCAAAGAATGTCCCCACTTTCACCATTTCTTATCTCTCTCTTCCTCCTCCTTCCTCTTCTCCGATCTGTACTTCTTTTCAATCGATTAGCGGAGGTAGAGAACCCTAATTCATCCCTTGCGATGTTCTTAACCGGTAGACTGTGACTGTGATAGGACCAAACGGCACCGTTTTCTTCGTCAAATTATTGGACAACAAAATAAAAGATGTAGGCCCATTTTGTCCAT
>JAUMHB010098921.1:0-10417 GCA_032359685.1 Pittosporum tobira
TTATTATTATTATTATTATTATTATTATTATTATTATTATTATTATTATTATTATTATTATTATTATTATTTTTATTTTTATTTTTTTCGGAAGGGTAATTTACCAAAATACCACTGATGGCATATTTACCAAAATACCCTTATGTACATTTTATCAAAATACCCCTATGTAGTAAATTATTAAACTGCCCATCGGGAATATTTACCAAAATGCAACTGCAGCTTATTTACCAAAATACCACTGCAGCTTATTTACCAAAATGCTACTGCAATCTATTTACTAAAATGCCACTGCTGCATATTTACAAAAATGCCACTATTGTACTAATTACAAAAATGCCACCGCTGCAATATTTGCAAAAATTGCCATTGTTATACTAATTATAAAATTGCCACTTGCCCTTATTTACAGCAGTGCCATTGAGTTGGTAAGATTCGTGTAAAACATGTTAAATCATTTTTTAAATTGGGAATTTAATTTTCTTAAATTAGAAAATATTATATTCAACTAAAATCTATTTTATTTAGATAATAAATTAGAATATTTAAGAAATATTATTTTAACTCCTTTTAATGATTTAAATATTGTTACAATGTATTACACATCATATTTATTATTTTTAAACATCGTATATTTTTACATATGAATGTTACTTTTATTTTCATCTGAACAAAGATCCGATGAAGTATTTTAGGGTTAAGAATACTCCGGGATAAATACGAGGAATAAATTGGACGGAATGAGTCAAACGACAAATTGTCAGATAATGATAATTTTGCCCTTATAATTTTGTGTGCGTTCATGTCAAGTTTAATTAGAGACTCCAAGAGGCTTATTATTATTTTTAGAGTGAGCGAGATATTTTAAAACGACGATACTAATGTTAGATCGTTATTATTATAGGAACATACGTGAGTGAGAAAGGGATACCGTTGAGTACAAAACGCGTTACGTGGAAAGCCTAGGAAGCGTTATTAAGGCAAGTTATTACTCTCCACCTATATGTATAAGCTATTGTCCACTTATACATGCAAGTTATTATTCTCCACTTATGTATAAGTTATTGCTTCACGTATGCATGCCAGTTATTTAAGCTATTAATATGTATGATTTAAATTTCAGTATACGTATTTGCCATGAATGCACGAATTTAATTACTTGTGCATTAATTGTTGTTGTGAGTTAAACTCTTGAATGATTATGCATATCTACCATTGATAAGCATGCCACATTGTTGAAAAATTTTATCATTTCACATGATTCATTAAAAATCTTTTGAGATCGAACATTGAACAGAATGGTAAGACCGGTAAATCCCCAGGTCGGGACCCCATGGGAGAAATCCTATGGTTATTGAAAAAAGTAGTAAGACCGATAGATCCCTTGGGACCCTACATGGTTAATTCTTGTAGTTGTGATGTATACGGGCTGAGTCGTTAAACTTGACTGTGTGTCGAGGATCACGAAATGACTGTATGTTAAAATAACTGTGTATCGAAATGACTGTGTGTCGAAATGGCTGTGTATTGAAATGACTTAGTGTCGGGTAGAAATGCCACCCGATTTATGTTCAATTGTTCAACATATTTATTGTTGAATGGCATGATAAGACATTTACTCGTATATCATGCATGCGTTGATGGAATTCTTATTAACCCGTGAATTCAAAAAGTAAAGTTTTAATGATTCAAAACTATACCGTTTTACATGTTTGACTGGAAGGATAATTTTATTCAAAATAAAGAGTAATTTCTTGCTGAGCATCTTTCGCTCATTTTTGCTATGTTTTATAAACCTTCCAGAACTATTCGAGCGAGACGAATCCTTGAAAGACAAAGGCAAGGTAGAATACTATTGAGCGTTCCCAGATTATTCTAGCTTGAGTGTTGTAATTGATTATCGTACGACTCATGTTCGTACTAAGATTGTAAAACTTTAATTATTTAATTAAGTTTTATGCTTCCGCTGTGTAAATTTATTCGTGTGAAAGATCCTTGTAAGATATAACAGGGCAGGTTGTCGAATAATGACAACTTAGTATGCTGAGATGATATCTGACGACCAGGTTTCCACAAAGATTCAAAGATGGAAATTTAGGGGAATCACACCTTGTTCCTCCGGGATAAAGTCAAACGCAATTTTTCTCCAAAATAGGTCTTTTTAGGCCCAATTCTCTGCATTGTAAGCCAAATAGGAATAGAACATATCTAATCCCTTGGGTTGATGATTTGTTAGCCCAAACAAGGATATATAAGCCCAATCCATGCATTTTTATAATAAATCAAGAAAATAATCATCAGAAAATATGTATATAAAAAGCACTGATCAACCAAATTTTGAAGCAACAAGGGGAGGCCCAAGTGATGCATGATTAACAAAATTTCGAGTGAAATGTGGATTAGTTTAAATGTGCAATTGGACTTACATATTAAGTATGGACCAGAAGTGATTAAAATATGAGCTAAGATAAATTATAAGAAACTTAAGAGGGGACTAAAATGACAAACTAAATCCAAAAAGGGAGATATGGTCAAATTTTTAAAGAAAAATGGCCTAAGAATTATTTCATCAAACCTTTAGGGGGAATGGTAATTTGAATATAAAAAAGGTGAAATGATCATAATGACCATGAGGTGTCAAGCTATGAATAATTACTCATAAATATTTGGGGTGTCAAGATAAAGATGGTGGGTAAAATGGGGAAATCACAAGGGGGGCTAAGTAAAATGGGGAAATCACAAAGGAAGGGAAGAAAGTAACTTGGACCACTTGACCTTAAAAATTATGTAGAGACAAGAGAAGGCCAGCAGCACTTCTTCATTTACACGCCCACTTACAGAGAGACAGAGAGAGAAGAAAAGAAACCTAGAGAGAAATGGGTGATTTCCATAGCCAAACCAAGCAAAATTGAGCTTCCATACACTTATACCAAGCCACTAAGTCTTGAACACAATTCAAAAAACTTCCAAACTCATTGGTTTGAGGTTAACTTGAAGCAAAGATATCAGCCAAGGGAGGATATAGAGGCACAGGTAAGGAGAGGTGCTGCAGTCTCTAGTAAGCATCAAAAAAGAAGTAAAAGTTGCAACTTTGCTCATGATTTCTATAATTATGATGTTTATAATGATGTTTAAGAGTATGTAAGAGTAGCATAGTTGATGAATAAGTTGAGTTCATGCTTGAATGGTTGGTTTGTTGTTAAGGAAGTTTATGTATGTTAAAAAATTTGAAATTTTGGGGCTACGGGTTATTGTTCATAAATTGCTCAAAAATTAATTAGCTTGTGAAATGGACATAAAACTATTATTGGAAGCACCTTAATAAGTGTGGATGATTTTCACCAAATTTTGTAATTTTTGGAGTTTATTTGATATTTTAATAAATTATTGGAAGTGACTGCTGTAAGTTTTCTGATAAAACAGAGAAATTGAAATCAACAGTCTATGTTCAAATATCTATATAAAATAATTTACGAGTGGTTATACATGAAATTTTTTGTAAACATAGTTAACTTGATAAGAAAAATATATTCATAAGGTTATTTGAGAAAATAAGGTCGTTTAATATTTTTATAAAATTCTAAAAAAAGTATGCAAAAGCATTTTGGAAAATCTGGAAATTTTGATTTTAGGTCGAGTTTGGAAGATCATATAAAATCATATGTTTGACAAAAATTGACGAAAATTTTTATGGTCAAACTTGGGAAAAATACTATATTCTTATATGAAGAATTACTCCTTTTAAGATTATTTGGTATTTTTGAAAAATGCCCAAATTTGTTACTGTAAAGTCAAAATATAGCATATTTTCTGGAATTTTTTTGAACTTTAGAAAGTGAGATCTTTTTTCATACAAACTCGGAATTGAGTCGTTATTGAGCTTAAACGAAGATCTAGAACTGTAGAATATAGAAAAGTTAAGTTTGTAGCTAAAAAGATTTTGTAACAGAAATTCATTCACGTAAGAATGCCACTAGTGTAGTAATCTAAAATGGTCAGTGAGGTTATAAGGTCCAAAGCTTGAATGATATACTAATATGAGATGTTTATGTACATAGGAACATGTTTTAAGGTTTAGAAGGACTTTAAAAGTGATTAGAGCGAAAACAAAGGAAACAAGTTAAACAAAGATGGAAACGGAAACGGAGGTTAACTGGCAAGCATTATCGGGCGTAAGTTTTACCATAGTAGGCAAGTACATTTTCTGCCAATCTTTTATGTGCAAGTTTAATTATTTCATTATAGGTGCATGTTGAATTGTCATGTATGCATAAAATTTAATTCCTTGTGCATGATGTATCTTAACATATATTTGAACATTGAGCACTTCTACCGTGCTTAGTGTGCCAGTTATGTGCAAAGTAAATATTTTATGAGCCTCAATGTTTGATAATGAGATCTAGTATGTTGAGCTGAATTTAACCGGAGTGAGTCCAAGAAATGCACGACAAACGACAAATGTTCATATTCGTGTTGAGCAGTTTTAACGGTTAGATATCGCCTGTCCAAAAGGAGTCCGGGTGGACCCACTTGTATGAGGTTATAAGTTGAGCATAATTTTTGAGTTATATGGAATTTGCATGATTTACTTGAGTTTTAAATCATGCTAGCGTTGAATTGCTTGTGGACTTCACTGTATGATCATGAGTCCAAAATGAATGTTTTTAATTCTCAAAGCATCTGATTTTTATGAACTATTTATTATGAGATTTATTAGATTTGAGGATTTTGTACTCGCTGAGCTATTTCGCTCACCCTTGCTATGGTTGATTATTTTCTTGCAGTTAGATAAGGTAGAACTCAGTGGCTAGCTTGAGATAGTTGGATGAGATAAATGTTGGAGATTTGTCTAGCCTGAGGTAGAAGAGCTGAAAGGAAGGAACTAGAGATAATTAAATATTGTAATTATTTTTAGAAAATTATAATATTAATTCAATTCCGCTACAATATCATTAAGGAATAACTGTAATTTATTATAAGTTTGGAAGCCTGAGGAGTAGTTTGACGACCGATCTAAGAGTTTAGAGGTTGTACGGAGACCAAAGCATCATAGATGGTATCAAAGCAGGGCTAACACAAATTCCCAGAAGACGAGAGCTAGATAAAGAATCTTAAGAAAATAGGAATGTAATGTTTGGGAATTATTTAGAAATTATTTAGAAAGGATTGAGACCTAGTTCGAGACAAATTCCAGAATAAAGATAATGCCAAAGAATATCTCAGGAACTGGATGATGATAACAAACCTAAATTAGAGAATGAGTAGTAGAATGAATTTTGGAAGACAAGAATTGTAATATGTCGAAAAGTTATGACAAAAGTATGAGTAAACTTCGATTAAAAGAAACTTTAAAGGTCTATTATTAATCTTATAATTAAAATGAATGGGAGGTGAATGTCATTTTGAAAGTGACAATATGTTGTAATTTGGGATTAGACAAATCCCTAAGTAAAAGAATTGTAGTTAAAGGAGGGTGTAAATAAAAAACGAATGTGAAGAATTGTGTTTTACCTTTAAAGGCAAACGTAAAGCATTTAATAATGTTGATGATGAGATAGAAAGATAAAGGATCTAAATCGTATATCTTGCATTCAATTAGTATTAATTGAACCCTAATGATGAGATGAATTTAGAAAGAAAAATATTAGAATGGATATTGGTTATGTAAAAATATGGTGAGGACATTTAAAGGTAAACAAAGTATGAACTTTATGGGATGTAATGAAAGAATGTTAAGGATATAATGAGAAGGTATGAATGATAGAGAATAATAGAATTTGATGTTCAGATGTAAGCAATTGGTAAGATTTTAATAGCAGGATTTCAAGATTGGAGGACTATTGGAATCAAAGGGAGGAATTTAAATTCAAAAGAATTTTGTGGAAGATAGAAATAGAATCTTAAAAATACAAAATGGAAGTATTGATGATATGAAATGGTGGAGTTTGATAAGAAGGAATATTCTAATAATTGAATGACAATGATTATGATCCGAAATTAAGAATGGATATAGGAGCAGGTGTAGAAGAGAATGAGGATTGGGTACCAAATTAAGACAGCGGGAGTATAACCCAATTTAGATCTTACTTAAGGGGTCTGTTCTCGAACAACTTGGAATAGGAACACATAAAAGGTCAATGTTAATTGGAGAAAAGATAGTATATTATTCCACCCTTTCCCCCCCCCCCCCCCCCCCCCTCCAAAAAAAAAAAAAAAAAACGAAAAGTTAGAATTAAAAATAAGAATAAAGGGAAGAGAAAAGTGATGGACCATGGAAGAGTATGGTAGCGGATTACGGATAGATCTAACAAAAGAAAGAGGAGGGCACGTAAGGAATCCAACAATATTGGTAATAGTAGGAAGTGAATATGGAAGGATAAAACTGTGAGCATTTGGAAAATTGTAATATTAATTCAATTCCACTGCAATGTCATTAAGGAATGACTGTAATTTATTATAAGTTTGGAAGTCTGAGGAGTAGTTTGACAACTTGTCTAAGAGTTTAGAGGTTGTATGGAGACCGGGGGGCGTCACACAATAATTGAAACCCTCTAGGCACAAGTTTGGTGGTTACCAACCAAAGTCAATCTTATGATGGGCTTGGAATAATTCTTCGATCCGAATAAAATAAAAATAATTTTCAATTTTATGTGAAATTAAAATTACCCTTTATTCCTAATTTATATCTAGAATGCACTTTGAACTTTTGAGTGTGATGGTGTCTTTGTAATAGGTAAGATAGTTTTTGATATTAGATATTGTATATTAAATATTACTTATGCATTTTTTATATTTTTACATGCATATTTTTCTTATTTTTTATTTTATTCAAAGGATATGTTTTGAATCGTGGAGCATTATTGTGCTTATACTTCTATTAACCATAAGATGTCCGTTTAGATATTTTGTTTATTGGATCTACTATTGTTCACTTTTAAGTATGTTTATACGAATTGAATGAAATATAACATGTTTAATAAAATTTAAATTAGCACAATCTTGATATAATGAGAAAATATGAAATTATGTAATATTGGTTAAATCAAGTTCATGTGCAATCCAATAGTTATGTGCAATCCTATAAACATATAAACATAATATAAATTAAGTTAAAAAAATAAAAATAAAATAAAAACTACTAAGATGAGTTACTGCACAAAAGGTTTCCATTAGGTTGTCATTTCCTTTCTCTCACATTTATTTTATAGAGTATTGATATTTGGATCTTCGTTTGTTAAGATTTTTATATAAATAACTTAATTGCACTATTACAAATTTTAGTTGCTTTTTTTCTTTCTACACTTTGGTTTTCTTGTTGGTTACAATGATTTTAAAAAATAAATAAATAAAAGTTACCATGCTTTTTTTGCATTCCAAAGTTTGAAAGAAGATTAAAAAATAGTATACATAAATATTGACAATGATCTGACCTATTTGTCAACAGGATGAGAGATTTTTAGCTGTCATGAGATCTCTAAATTTCACACATCCTTCACCAACACAACAGGCTTGTATGGATTTTGCACTAGGTTTTTAGGCAAGGAATTTTACTTGAAAATAAATTATATATTAGCTAGAAAAATTTGGAAGAATTATTTGCAATATCAATTTCATTTATCCCTTTCCTCTTTAAGGTAAAGTAACTTACATGGTTGGATTTTCATCTTTGTAGATAGAAGTAAGGAGTGATCTATAGGCTTAAAATTAGTTTCTAATAGATATGATGAAGTCATATATAATTTGTCCTTTGTTGTAGCATAGCCATAAGATCTTGTACAGTGTAAATTATACAGGTTATATAACTTTTCATAAAATCATCTTGACATGAAAAAGGAATATAGCTTGAACCATTATTGCAAGCATTTTTCTTAACTTGACAATATTTATGTGTTTAAGTTTCTTCTATTCATGATCATTGATTTTGCCTCTCTTTCTCCTGATCAGCCAGAGGCTCTTGAGGAAGCATGATGTAAGAACCTGAATTTTTATGAGCGATTAATATTATGGAAATATCCTTCTATGATATTCAGTAAAATTATTTTCTACGTCACTACATTTCAAGAAATTGAGTTAAAATAAAAATATAATGACCAAGGGCATTTTGGTCATTTTGACAAAAGTTATGCTCAAGGGCATTTTGGTTATTTTGACAATTGTTATGCTCAAGGACATTTTTAGCATTTTGACAATTGTTATGCTCAATGGCATTTTGGCCATTTTGACAATTATTATGCTCAAGGGCATTTTAGTCATTTTTGGTGAAAGTTATACCCATGGGAATTTTGCTCATTTTACCAAGAAGTTAAAAAGTGCTCAAAATCATAAAACGATCAAAGATCTAGAATCAGCGCGAAAAAATAGTGAATTGAAACACCGTCGAATTTTTGATTTGACTTAGCCCAGAGTTGACTTTTTGACCGGAGCATCGTATGGAAAAACGGATAACACCGTTGGATTCGCAGCGTGCCAAAATATAGGGATTGAGTATAATATTGTATTTTTCAAATTTTGGCTTTTTAAATTATTATTTAATTATTAAAATAATCGATTCGCGAATTGAGGAAAAATAGCAGTTTAAAATTTGAATTTTAGACAATTGACCAACTGGGACCCATTGATGCAAAGACCCCCATACCTTTTGTCCTTTTCCCATTTTTCCCTTTTTTTTTCTTTTTTCTTTTTCCCCCGTTTCCTTTTCCTTTGTCACTTTCCCCTAGAACTTCTACAGTTCTGCAATTTTGCCCAATTTAACCTGCAGTCCCTTTCAAGCCTCGATCCAAGCTACTGAACATTGCATTTGTTCTTTATAACACATTAAGGCTAATCCTAATCCTCTAATACAGCCGTAGCATCCAAAAATTTGACCTTTGTTTTTCCTCTGTTCTTGGTGAGCAAAATTCAAAGTTGGAATTTTTATCATTGTTAATTCAATTGGTTAATTTGAATAGATTCCTGGAGTCCCGTAGATGATTTTAGGATTTTAAAACACGATTTTTGGCCAAGATTTGACCCCGCCCGAATTCATTTTCAGTCCAGTTTGAGCTGAGGCAAAACATGGATTTTTATCCGTGAATTCGGATGCTTTTGTGTCGAATCAATGCTTGAATCATTTCCTACTGTTCCAAGGAATTTTCTATGATTTTTAAGTGATTTTTGGGACTATGTTTTGTGTGATATCGAGCTTGGCCGGATAACAAGGTTGCCGGCCATGGCAGCCTTGCCGTGGACGGGGAAGATGACATGGGGGGTGTGAACCGACCGATTAAAGGGTCGGGGCAGTAAGATTGATGGGTATCGTCAATCTGAGCCAAACAAATGCGGCCTTCCCCGTCGTTTCACTCTGTGTGTGTGTGTGCGCTTATTGTGCTGCCATGGCTGACTGGCAGATGCTGGGGAAGAAGAAGCAGTTGACCAGGTCAATTGCCCGTTTGACTTGGTCAACTGTCTCAATGGTTAATTTTTGTTATTTTATTACTGTCAATGTTGTTCATCTTCCAGAAGGGTTAAATTATCAAAATGCCACTGATGGCATATTTACCAAAATACCCTTCAACATTTTTTTACCAAAATACTCTTCTGCACATTTTACCAAAATACCCCTCTGCAGTAAATTACTAAACTGCCCTTAGGGCATATTTACAAAAATACCACTGCATTATTTACAAAAATACCCCTGCTGCACTATTTACAAAAATGCCACTGCATTATTTACAAAAATACCCCTGCTGCACTATTTACAAAAATGCCATTATTGCACTAATTACAAAATTGCCACTTAGCCTTATTTACAACAATGTCATTGAGTTGGTAAAATTTGTATTAAACATGTTAACTTCAATTTTAAATTGGGAACTTAATTTCTTAAAAATTAGAAAGTGTTA
Organism: Pittosporum tobira; assembly: GCA_032359685.1. NCBI lineage: Eukaryota > Viridiplantae > Streptophyta > Magnoliopsida > Apiales > Pittosporaceae > Pittosporum > Pittosporum tobira. The sequence continues at coordinate 9,882 of JAUMHB010098921.1, forward strand.
TATTCAACTAAAGTCTATTTTATTTAGATAATAATTTAGAATATTTAAGGAATATTATTTTTATTCCTTTTAATAATTTAAATATCATTACGATGTGTTAACACGTCGTATTTATTATTTTTAAACATCGTATATTTTTATATACGAATGTTATTTTTATTTTTTATCCAAACAATGATCCGATGAAGTATTTTAGGGTCAAGAGTACCTTGGAATAAATACGATGAATAAATTAGACGGAATAAGTCAAACGACAAATTGTCAAATAATGATAATTTTGCCTTTTGAAATTTTGTGTGCGTTCATGTCATTTTGTTAGGGACTCCAGGAGGCTTATTATTATTTTGAGAGTGAGTAAGATATTTTTTAAAACGACGATACTAATGTTAGGTCATTATTATTATAGGAACATACGTGAGTGAGGAAGGGAGACCGCCGAACACGAAACGCGTTACGTGAAAAACCTAGGAAGCGTCATTAAGGCAAGTTATTACTCTCCGCCTCTATGTATAAGCTATTGTCCACTTATACATGCA
>JAUMHB010098932.1:0-10415 GCA_032359685.1 Pittosporum tobira
TTTATTTTATCCCAGCATATTATACTGTTAAAAATGAATAAATTTTATAACATTTTGAAAATATTGGGTTCTTACAAAAAGTGAGCATGCAAAACATCTTTTGTAGCCATTATTACCGTCTCATTCCCTGTTTAGTCTTAACACATAGTACGGACTAAACGGGGACCGTTAGAGAGTGTGCACACCTCAAAGCAGAGAATTACGTCCTGCTTCCATAGGACTAATGCCTATGGGATCCCGGGGAGTTTACTGGTCTTACCAGCATCTCATTTGCAATACTCAACATTTCATTAAAAAAAAAACTTCATGCTTGCATAATATAAAACTCGAGCCATAGCTCCATTTTAGAAAATGTGTGCTCAAAGCACTTTTATGACCAGTTAACATGCAACATAGAAATTGGAAGTGTACTTGCCTTTGAACTGGCTAACTCGATACTAACAATTTGGCCTCGGTTTTTCCCAAGTTAATTCCCTAGCATCAAAATAACCCAAAAATGGCCTCGGTTTTTAACCTACTGCACCAGTAGACTTCGTCCCTTAATAACTTTTGCTGAAAAACTAGTATGACTATGATTTTGGTATACTCAGAAACTAGACTTCCAGAGATTTGTTTTGACATAAAAACAACTAAATATCGATTTCGTATGAAAAACTTATGCTAGTTTGAATTTTGGTATTTCCTGCAGTAAATTACCCCAACAGTCCTTTTCAGTAGCCTAATTTGGACATTTTTATAAAATAGTAGAAAAATCTGATTTGAGAGTTTCTTGTGGGATAGTAAACATAACTTATCCCACTCTGCAAATTTTTTTTTTCATGATTTAGTCATGTGTATACTATTTTTGACAAGCTTCCATGTTAGGTCAAAATTAGGGTTTTTTTTTTTTTTTCTAAAAAATTGGTTTTGCTTCTGTCCTATTTTTAAAAATCTTGAAACAATATCAAATGACCATTTTTTCTCAATTACTTTTTAAAATACCTTCTTATATAAGTTATATTTTACCACAAAAAAGTTTCGCACAAATCGCACGAGTAGATTATTTTATATGGATTTTACCGTGGAAGTTGACGTTTCTGAGTTTTCCTGGGCTACTCGGGAATCATGCATGCATGGTCCCTTTTTGGCCAAGCTAACTCATACCTCAGCAATAATATTCAAAACCATTTTAAAACAAACTTCTAACCATTCTAGCATGATAATATAACCTAACATAAATTTATATACACAAGCCAAATAATCAATTCCAACAAAAACTCTAACATAATATCCTCAATCTTCGCCATACATATAACCAGTATAACCATAACTAAGCATGCTTGATTATCTCAATACCACACTATACTTCACATATATTACCCATATCCACCTAAAATCAATGGTCTCTTAAAAGAAAAACTAAGCTAGGGTTAAGTTTTATACCTTTCTTGGAGGCAACATGGCAACCACTAGGTGATGAGCCTCTTCCTTCAATATCTTACTTCACCCGAGCACTAACCTCCCTATGGATCCTCTGCTGTGACCCTCTTGTGGTGAGGTTTGATGGCTTGCTTGAGTTGTTATGGTGCTAAGGATGGTTTCTAGCTTGTATTGTACAAGAAAATGGCAAGATCTTTGATAGGTTTTTCACTTTCTATCTCTATATTGCTCTTTATTTTCTCTCTTCTCTTGTAGCAAAATGAGTCTCTCCCTCCCCCTTGTGAATTTCAGAAGCACTAATACGTAGGAGGAGAGATTTTTCTTTGTTTAGCCCAAGACACTACGAGCATTCAACACTTAGCTTCCACAAGAGGTTGACACCTTGCAAGCCAAAGCCAACTTTGCTACTTTTTTTTTTTTTTTTTTAATTTTTTTTAACTTCAGCATATATATATAGGCCCTGTCGAAATCCATGCATGGTGGGCCTTTGGCCTACCCCTTTTCATGTTTTAGCCCATTTTTTTGCCTACAATTTTGACCAAACTCACAAGTATTTGGATTTTCTTTTTACTTGGACCAAGCTTACTTATTTAGGCCCATTTTCATGTTAGTTTTATTGAGTCAAAACCTTGGGCCTGCAAACTTTAATTATTTTTGCCCTTTTGGGCTAGGGTTTTTCTCCTGGCCCATCGTAAATTTGCTTACCGCACAATTTTTTGAATTAAGTATTTTTTCTCGCACACAAATTTATCTATCATATTATTATTGAAATTATGATGTTTACAAGACATCGTTACATAAAAATTCAAAATTTTAATTTTTGCCAAAGTTACACGCCCAAGCCGATTTCTGCCTTATGCCGATTTCTGTCCATGCCGATGGTGGTTCTCATAGGTTGGTCCCAACAATTGGAGTTAGAAAGAGGCCCCCAAACCTCCTTCCTACACGATCGAACCTCCATACTAAACCCTTTCAGCACACATGTCGTTAGCTCACCGAAGTGACACAAACCCTGCACCCGGCCCCCAAGCTAGGCCGGGTGCTAGAGGAATAAATACAATGATCCCCAGATCCTTGGACCAACGGTTTGACGATGTCCAAAACTTTGGAGACAGCTCCTATGAGGGGACCGCGGTTGGCTCCCACACTGCTCCTGGGCGCAAAGGAGACACGACCAGAGACAGCCGAGGGAAATCGAGGGGCACCAAGATGCTCGAGACCTCTTTAGGTCCCCAGAAAGCGAGAGGCTGGCAAAGTTGCTCTGAGTCCAGCACAACATTACTTTGGAGATCGAGAACTTGAAGGGCAATGGCGTCGTGGAGGACGACTAGTCTTTTTAGACTGGCGGCCAACATGAACGCCCCCGCTCTCCTACACACAATTACTCTCAGACGGACGAGTCTCGACATTGGATACCACAATGCTCACATCAAAACAGGCAGGCCTGCTCCCGGTCGCCCGAAATACCCAAGCGGAGGGAACTGGAGGAGTATAAGAGGAAGATCGACTCCTTCAAAAAAATATTGGCCGAGTGGAGGCTAATGCCAAAGCAGCGGGTGTCAACCAGTCCCTTCACTTGGGAGATTGAGGAAAAGACGAAGAGAGTCCACCTTGGACTCCCCCCTAACCTACCTGTATATGACTGTCTCACAGACCCGTTTGATCATGTAACTAACTACGAGGCTAAAATGAGAGTCTATGGGCACAAGTCTCCCACCCTCTGCACCATGTTCATCACCACCCTGATGGGAGTAGCAGTACAATTCATCAAGCACCTGTCGCATCGAACCATTGACAACTTCGAGGAACTGAAAGAAAAGTTCCAAGAACAATTCAGTGGCAGTGCTTATGAGCCGTTAAGCACACCAGCCCTTACGGGAGTCATCCAATGGGACAATGAGCCGCTCAAAGAATTCATTGCTCACTTCAGGAGCACCATGGCCCAGGTTACCCAGCTAGACCGGAAGCAGGCTGAGATGTTCCTAAGAGCTGGGCTCCACCGATAAAGGTCCCGCGCCCTTTTGGCCGACCTGATAAGTACACCCCTGGCCGATGTCCACGACATCCTGCTCCAGACGGATGTGCATATTAGGATCGAAAATGAGCTTGGTGACTATAACCTATACCATGTAGCCCACACCATCTTGAAGCCAACGGAGGAGTCACGACCCAAGCTAGGCTGGGAAAACTACCAGAGGAACGAGCCTAGCTCTCCCCGAGCACCCAAGCAGCCCAGGAAGAACCAGGCCAAGAAGTACACCCTGCTAAATATGGCCTGCCCCACCATCTTGGCGGCCACACTGAATGAAGCGTGGTTCTACGTGCCCAAGCAGATGAATGTCCCAGAGGATAAATGGGACAGGTCGAAGTACTGTGAATTCCACGAGGATCACAGCCACACCACTGATCAGTGCTACTCCCTCATGAAATACATTGAGAAAAGAGTACAGGAGGGCCAAATACCACACTTCGTGGTAGCCCCTCAAGTTCCAGCCCAGATCATGGCCCCACCCCCAGGCCCCACAATCCACGTGATTTATGGTGGTTCGAGTGCAGGCGAGCCATCCAACTCTGCTCGAAAGAACTATGAGAGGAGTATCTACAACATCGACTTTCCCCGCCAAATGGATGAAGAACTCTTCCTCCCCGCCAATCACCTTCTTCAGCACCGACTATGACGGTATGCGTCATCACTATGATGATGCCCTAGTCACAGATGCCCAGATCGGCCTTTACAATGTCAAACGAACCTTGGTAAACACCAGAGCGTCGAGTGACATCCTGTATTACTCGGCTTAAGCTCAAATGGACCACTCCATCATGAGCATAGAACCTCCGGAGACTCCAACCATATGTGGGGTAGACAAAAATCCGGTCCTCATGTTCAGCATGATTACCGTTCCTACCACTTTTGGGACTTTCCCCCTCCAGATGACCGTCTCGGTTAAATACTATGTTATGAGGGTGGAAAGCTCCTTGAATGTGATCATAGGCCGAATCAAACTGAGCACGCTTTAGGCTGTAATTTCAATCCCACACCTCAAGATGAAGTTTCCTACCGATTACGACATTGGCGAGAGCCGAGGCGACCAATCCATCTCCCGAAACTGCTACGTCCGGTCGCCCGACTTCCATCCCAACAAAGACTCCGTCAAATCCAAAAAAGTCACCTCAATTGCCAAAGCAACTGGCTCTTCCGAAGCAAACAAGGTGATGACTACACAAGTTGAGCCTTTCAGTAAAGCCTGCAGCCAGCCAATTGCTAAGCCTGTCGATGACAAGGAAGAAGTAGAGCTCACTCCTGGGTGGCCCGATCGAAAAATAATAATTAGTCTTGGGCTGCTCGCTGAGCTCCGACTTGCCATCATCAACCTCATTTGGGAGAACGCTGATGTCTTTGCTTGTACTCCTGACGAAATACCGGGGATTGACGAACACATAGCAGTCTATAAGCTAAGTGTCGATCCCCGACATAAACCAATGAGACAAGCGAAGAAACATGGCCCTCGAGCGAAAGCAGGCCGTGGACGAAAAAGTGGAGAAGCTACTTAAAGCTGGGTTCATATACGAGATTGAATATGCCGACTGGGTGGCCAACGTGGTACTGGTCAAAAAATACAACGAAAAATGGAAGAAATTACACCAACCTGAATAAGGCATGTCCCAAAGATGCTTACCCTCAACCCAACATTGACTAGTTGATCGACGCTACAACTGGCAGCCTTTTACTTAGTTTCTTGGACGCATTCTCCGAATACAATCAAATCCGTATGTGGCTAGGCGACCAAGAAAAGATCGCCTTTGTAACACGTCGGGCGGTGTATGCTTACAAGGTGATGCCATTCGACCTTGTTAATGTGGGAGCGACCTTCCAACGACTCGTCAATAGAGTAGTCGCTCCCTAACTCGGCCGAAACATGGAAGTGTACATCGATGACATGATCGTCAAAAGCAAACAAGAAGTTGATCATCTCACTGACCTGCGCGAATGCTTCGACAACCTCCGAGCCAACAAGATGAAGCTTAACCCAACCAAATGTACTTTCGGCATCTGCGCCTGTAAGTTTCTTGGCTACATGGCTAGCAGGAGAGGTATCGAAGCAAATACCAAAAAAATCCAAGCTGTCCACAACATGTCTCCCCCTTTGACTGTCAAAGAGGTACAATGGCTAACCGGTCGGATTACGGCACTTAGGCGATTCATTGCCTGCTCGGCCGAACGGTGCCTCCCCTTCAAATAGACACTCGAGTGACAGAAGGCTTTCGAAGACTTGAAGACGTACCTGGCCTTACCGCCTCTGCTCTCCCGAGCCTTGCTAAAGGAAGACTTGTACCTGTATCTGGAAGCCACTCCCTGGGCGGTCAGGGCTATTCTCGTTTGCAAAGACCAAGGGCAACAACATCCTATCTACTACATCAGCCATGCTCTCAAGGACGCTGAGACCAGGTACCCTAATGTGGAGAAGTTCACGCTTACACTCCTGATGACCTCCCGGAAGCTCAGATAATACTTCCAAGGAATAACCGTTAACGTGCTGACCGACCAGCCGTTATGGAAAATCCTCCATAAGCCTGAGCTGTTCGGTCGCCTTGTCGGCTGGGCCATCGAACTGGGTCAATTTCACCTCCAGTACCTTCCCCAAAAAGCCATCAAGGGACAGGTCTTCGTAGATTTCATTGTAAAATACGATTTCCCAGAAGACCCCGAATCTCCCGCTATAGAGGCTGACCGTCCGAATGAGGAATCCATGCAACCATGGAGGCTCTTCGTTGACGGCTCTTCAACCTCCTCGGCCTTCGGAGCAAGAATAATCCTCATCAGTCCAGAGGGATTCGAAGAGCGGCAGGTAATCCACTTTAGTTTCCTCGCCACCAACAACGAGGCTGAGTACAAAGCTTTACTGACCGGGCTGTGCCTCGCCCAACAACTACAAGCAAAAAACCTCATGATTTATAGCGACTTGTCCCTGGTCCTCCAATAGATCACGGGCGACTACAAGGCGGTAGACCCCAGAATGGTCAAGTACTTGGCCAAATCCAACTCCCTTTTAGCCAGATTCAACTCCTACACCATTCATGCCATCTTCAAAGAAGGAAACACCGTGGCCGACACACTGTCAAAGCTGGCAACAACAGGCTAAGCCGCCCTTGAAAGAGCCATCTATCTAGACACTCTGAATCGGCCGAGCATTGAGGAGCCCCAAGCCCTTGGAGAATCTGAGGCCCCCGACTAGCAGGCCCCATTGATCGCCTACCTGGACTATGGGATCCTCCCAGATGACAAGACCGAAGCCAGTAGACTGAAGTTCAAGGCGACCTCATTCGTGATGATAGACGACACACTATATAGACGAGGGTTTATTGCTCCCCTCCTCTTGTGTGTTGGCCCTTCACAGGTTAGGACCATCCTAGAAGAAGTCTACAGTGGCTACTGCAGCAGTCACATTGGAGGGAAAAATCTTGCTGTCTGGATCACTCGGGCGGGCTACTACTGGCCAACCATGCTGTAGGACTCCAAAGACTTCGTCAAGAAGTGCAAAGCCTGCCAACTCTACGCTAATATTCTGTGCCAGATTCTAGAGCAACTCTCTTCCATCATAATCCCTATTTCTTTTACAGTATGGGGAATAGACCTCATGGGACTATTCCCAACCTCGCTCGGGAGCTTCGAATACGTCATTATGGCGGTCGACTTCATGACCAAATGGGTCGAGGCCAAGCCTCTAAAATGCATGACCACCCAGGTGTGCCAACAATTCTTTAAGAACGAGGTGGTAATGAGGTTTAACATTCCCCAACTCTTCATCTTCGACAATGGCACCCAGTTTGTTGAACAAAACTTCGAAGAATACCTAACTGATATGGGCATCAAGCACCGCTGAGCGGTGGTCAAACATCCACAAGCTAATGGTCAAGTCGAGGTCACGAACGGGATCATACTGAATGGAATCCACTGACGGTTGGAGGGTTCCCAAGAGAAATGGTACAATGAACTGCCGACCGTTTTGTGGGCCTACCGCACCACCCCTCGATCCACAACCGGAGAGACACCTTTCAAAATGGCCTACATATTTGAAGTAGTCATCCCAATCGAAAAGGAGATACCTACCCCCTGGCAGCTCTACTTTGATAAAATCCTCAATAACAACGCTGCTTGGGCGGACCTCGATTTCCTAGATGAAACAAGGGACACTGCAGTCTTGCGTATAACCCAACTCAAGCAGCAAATAGCAAAATACTACAATGACAAGGCCAAGACCATGCGATTTGAGGCCGGAGATCTCGTTCTTTGAGCTACCATCGCCTCCAGGCCGACCGAGCAAGGCACCCTGCATCCAAACTGGGAAGGCCCCTACTTGGTCTCGGTGGTCCTCCACCTGGGTACATACTCTCTCAAGGACATGGGTGGCTACGAACAAGAGAACCCATGACATGCCATCCACCTGAAAAGGTACTACCTATAGACATCTTCGGTCGGGCAATTGTTATTGCACGACCATGTATTATAACAGTTCGTTCCCATACATCCGACAAACTTATATCTGCGGTCGGACAATTTTTATTGCACGACCATACATTGTAACAGTTTGCTCGCCTACATATAACAAACTTTCTTATTAATAAAAACGTCTTTGAACACAATCAAATGACTCATGCTTATGTTTCACTTATACGTTCTATCCGCGCGGCCATAAACACTTGGTTCGAAGAATACAAGTAAACTAACCATGCTAACGCCTCATCCGTGCAGCCATAATCACTTGGTCCGAGGGGCCTGATAACTAATCACGATTCTCACTTCCTACCCCCGCACTTAAAACACTCAGCTCGGGCGCACAAGCACACAATTGCAATGCATGCTTAACCTCAGTCGGCGTCATGCGCCCGGCTCGGGGGCACTTACAATTACCAACCCGTCACTACTCCCACATTCACTCCTAAAGTTTCACTATGCCTAAGGTAAACCATAAGCATGGCCAAACTGGGAGGCATATTATGGATAGTCGCCCGGGTCTTTACGGTTTAATTAAATAGACCAATTTGATTCAAAATTCGGACCTAGATGTCCTATCAGTATTTCAAAAACAAGCTTGCTCGTTCATTCACCCCGGTAATACTTAGTTACTTTTTAAATTTGCAAGCTATTTACACTCGACGAATTTTATTAGACTTTAATCTTTATCAAGTCCCGAGTTATTTTTACACTTAGCGAATTTTATCAGATTTTAATCTCTATCAAGTCCTGGTCGTTTACACTTGTAAATTTTATCAAATCATAAGTGACCAGCCGGACTATGTTTGAAAGAGTTAAGTCTTATAATTAATGGGCTCAACACTTGGTAAATTTTTTCAGTTTTAACTATTTATTGAGCATTTATTATTCATTCGAACGGAAGCAAAAAAAAAAAACAAAAAACACAAACACAATGGAATTCAAATTTAAATTTCGTTAACAATTCGAAATAATTATAATGAAAATTCAATTTACATTTCATTAAACTCGAAAAAATTACAAGTATTTACAAGGTCGGTCTATGACCCTATCCTAGTTTTCCATAACCCGATCTTGGGGCATCCGAAGCTTAGTCGAGGCTGGCGGTCAACGTGTGAACCACGCATATATCATTGCAAAATTCCATCAAGGTTAACATTTTTGGGGTTAATGTGGAAAAGTTTGATGACAAATACTCGACTAGGCATGCTTCCCGGCCGAAGGCAGACTAGACAGCTCCCCTTCCTCCAGAGGCATCTCGGCAGGCTCCTTGACAGCTTCCCCCACAGGTTGCTCCACTACCGGCTCCTCGATGAGCTCAAAATAGATGGCCTTGGGATCTACTAGAAGGTCCATGATGACCTTCATATCCATACCCCTTTTGGCACCTCGGTAGACCGCTCGTTCGAAGCCCCGTAGAAACTGGCTGGCAGAGGCCTCAAGGATCATCACCTCACATTCGGCCGAGCCCTTGAAATACTATATTGTCTTCTCTGCCCTCGCGGAAGCTAACTTCAGCTTATTCTCCAATCTGGCCTCCCTACCTTTCCAAACCTCCTACCCGGCCTCGAGCTACCGGTTGAGGGACACCATGGTGGCCTCTACCTCGGCAGCCTCCAGCTTCAGGGAGATCTTCTTCTCCTTCTCGGCGGCCTCTTTCGCCTTCCTGGCGGTCTCCTTTGCCTTCCTGGAGGCTTTCTCCGCCTTCTTCGCGGCCTCCGCAGCAGCCTTGGTAGCGCTCTCATCGGCTTCCTTCAGCTGTTGCTTCAGGCCCGCGATCTACTAAGCAGACCTGCCCGCGGTCTCCACGCTGGTATTGGCCCCCTTCACGGCGCCCACCATCCAGCTCATTGCCTGCAACAACATACCGGACATAGTTAGAAAGGAAAAAAAACCTACGTGTTCTAAGCACGAAAAAAGATAAATACATTACCTAACCCATCCGATAGGTAGCATTCACAGCGCACTCGGGATAGCAACCGAGCTTATCTCCTTTTGGTCCCCTGGTTGCCATCCAGCACGGAACTCCCGACGGGCACCGACCAGACATTGACCAAGTTGACCCCGTCAGTGGTCCTCGGCCTCTTCTAAGAGTCTGCGTGACTCTGCTCCCCCGCGGGCCTCTTCTCAGCGTGACCTTTCTCCACGGAGGCTGCTACGGCCTTCCCCTTATTGGCCTCCTTTCCCTTGGCCGCCACTGCCTTTTCTTTATCAGTTGGCCCCACCTCCTTGGTAGAACCGCCAGAAAATACGCTCTCGTGAGCCGGTCTTGGCCCAATCACTACGTGAGACCCCAAAAATTTAAACAAATGCCATCAAAATAAATTATGCTTTTGGAATGTAAATTTTATACACATTTAGTCAATTATTTATAATTGATGGTCGATTTTAAAAATTTTAATTGGTCAACCCTCAAGTAAGAAATAAACTAAGAATGGTGAATAAGATTTGAATGAGTTATGGATCGGTTAAAGTGTAAATGGACAAATGAGTTGGATTAAAG
>JAUMHB010098954.1:0-10414 GCA_032359685.1 Pittosporum tobira
TTCATTCATTAGTCAGTTTCGTTGTTTATTGTGTGAACTTGGGATGAATTTCATCATTCACGCCAAATGCTCCATTGGTAACATGTACTCTCTTCGTCTTAAAAAGAATAAATGTCACATTATCAGTTTATTTTACAAGCTGATGAAGACACAGTTTTGTTGTTTAGAGTGTGAACTTGGGAATGGATTTCATAACTCGCGCCAAATGTTGATTGATAAGATATACTCCCTTCGTTTTGAAAAGAATGACCGTCATCTCATCAGTTTGTCTCACAAATTAATGAGGTGACAATTACAAACTGATGAAGTGACAGTTATTCTTTTCATGATGGATTTAAGTGTTCTGTAATTCATCCATCATGCATCGGTTGATTGTACCGCACAACCCATGACGTTGAGTCTTGATACTATATAGACACATTCGTCTACGTGTATCCAACTTTTTTCCCAAAAATAAATGCAAAATCTGGTTGAAATTTAGGACTCCATTGCAGATGTGGCTCGTCTTTTGTATCCTTGAGAATGTATACACTGAATACTGAGAATGATTTATTTATTAATTAGAGATAAGACAATGAGATAATAAATGTCCATTAAAAACATTTAATTACAAACTCCAAATTGCTGAATTCAGCGTTTTAAACATGTTGGACTCATGAACACTCTAGTCAATGTTAGTCATTTAGGTGCTAAACTCGACACGTTGCTAATTAGTTAGACGGCTGTTTATATTTATATGAAAGTATGGTAGAGTAGAAAAGGGTTTGGAGAGAAAAGAAATCACGATTCCGGTGGCAATGGAGAGAAAACGATTTGGGATTCCGGTGACAGTGGCTATTCTGGTGGTGTTGATGATGGCAGCACCGGCCACAGCAGGAATATATTCCTGCTGGGGAGGATGCTACAATAAGTATATGCTTATGAGAAGAAGCTATCCGTACTACAAAAAGTGCGTGTGGAAATGCAAACATAACTTCCATTGGAAAAAACAACATTATTGTCATCTGCTTCGACGTTGTTCATTGAAAACTAATACAGCTAGCTCTGGTACGTGATAAATGTCACTACCTCCCTCCTATTTTACATGTCCTAGTTTTATTTTAGTAGTCAAATTAATTATTTTTGAAATTAATATATCTCAAGATTTTTTTTGAATATAGATAAGATATTAATTATAAACTATATATAATTCACCATAAACTCTATATTTTGTAATTTTAAAATTTCAATTACACGTGTAAAACTATTAATTTTTAAAATAATTAATGTGACATTGAGAGTCAAACTATAATATTTAAAATGACACAGAGCGAACATTAATTATGAATTATTTTAGAGGTTTGACTTCTGCTACAAAAATATACTACGGGATCCTCATTATGAGTTAGACAGCAAAGCGATTCACAGTTAGGACTGTTGACTATTAATCAATGTCTTATATATATATATATATATATATATATATATATATATTTATGATTAATACATTTTTGCAGGACTGAAAGTTGCGTCTAGGCATTTGCTCTAATATTTGAAATTTTATGCACTGGCATACGCAAATTGAAGCTTTAGCAAAATATATGCTGCTCCCCATGTAATAAAATATGCTCTCTAATAAATCATGAATGAAGGTGAAGGACTTAATCGCTTTTTCCTTTTCTTTTTTTGTTCTTCAATGATTTTTTTTTTTCTTTTAACTGCCTTTACATCCAAGGAAAAATATCACAATTGTAAAGCCCTTAACCAAGGATCCAAGATTTGTATAAAGCAATGCTACGGGCTTCGTATTCAACTAAACAAAATATTTTCCATTTTTTAAATTTTAGTTTGTGAGTGTGTATGTATATATATATATATATATTCCAGAATATAACTTCACTATAAAAGAAAACCCTCCATAATCCAAGGCCTCTCGAAAAAGAAGAAAAGAAAAGAAATTGTGGATTTCTAACCCTAAAATAAAAGTGTTCATGACGAAAGTGATGCTGGCTATATATCGTTAATTATAGCGTCAACGAATCCTAAAACCCACTTGGTAAATTAAGCATTTGAATCCACAAAAGGACCATGAATCTGCAAGGTATATAGGTCTGGAATCCACCAGAAAATGGAAAATACCCAATGGTAAGTTTTCATTGATCAAAACATGCTTACAATGAAATATCAAAGGCCATTTAAGGGTGAGTACATGTGAAACAAAAACAATTGCATGCATGGTTTAATTCACCAAAATCACTCATAAATCCTCCTAATTTATATGCTAACTTAAACTCCAAACATAATCATAGAATCATGCTTGAAAATATCAATAAAATGCATACTATAAAAATAAGGATTTTGTCCCGCATCAATTCAGTTGATATTTAATGATGTGTTAGACAATCACAAATGACTGGTAGTCGATTTCAATTGAAAATGAGATTAGAATTTAGAGTTTAGTTGTTTGGCGTAATTCATTTTCCAAATTTTTCTATATTTATCGTGCGTTTGGAAAATGAGTTTTCATTCATTTGTTTCCCATCTTTCTCTATTTTCTTCAATAACACTATTCTCTACATACTAATTATTTATTATCTTATTGTTTAAAATTAATTTCATTATTTTGACCATCTACATTTACTTCATAAATATATTTATAAAATTTCCTTGTGATACCAACATCTTCTTCTGATCCATTTTCAGTTTGTCAACCAAATATCTAAAAACATTGACATTTTCCATGACAATGACTTCTTGGTAAACATTTTTCGCAAAAGTGGTTTTTCTTGAAACAAACAAACAAACCCTATACATAAAGTTTGGTTTGACAACTAAATTCAGTGCGCGAGATTGAAATGAGGAGCATCAAATTGAAATATAGTTAAAACTTGAAATCCTCGATTCAAATTCCAAGACTTGAGACGACTCCTTAATTCCCAATAATATGCAAACTGTAACACCGTAAGGATCATGCAAAATAACCTGAAGGAATAAACATCATGTCTGCCAGTTAAATGAACTCTCAGAGGAACATAGACCAGATAAATTCGTTCTGAGGGAGACAAATTGCCCAACATTAAAGAATAAAAGACATACTAACATGGTCCGCTGATATTTAGCTTTTAGTGACAACCACTCAAACCAAGAAGCATAATACAGCAAAAATTAACCACCTTCACTAAAACTATTCTAAACCTCTATATCTATGTCATTTCATCACACCCTACAATTAGTGCAGAACGGTAAGTTATTGTGCTCTACTTTCTCCGCTGCCATCTGTAAGATCCATGCCCGTTACTACTCTCTACAGCCATCTCATCTGTAGAGTCCGACTCGCTACCAAGTGTTTCATCCGAGCTTCCATCCGGAAGAACTTTGACTCTATCAGCATTATTGACGATCCAATCAGTGAATTCAGGAGAGGCGGCCCACTCAGCCAGAGCTTGCCGTGTAGATTCCTCTGTGAAATCTTCCCACCCTTTCTTTGAAAACTTCTTTCTGTTTGGAGTCTTGTGAAAGCTTGAATAGAAATCCTGCTCACTTTTTGTACCTGTAGATGACGGGGATATTATCAAGCCTGAAACAATGAAAAGAAGCAAAAATTAATTACTTGTATACTCTTGGTGATTTTTATGCTGGTTAAAGTTGAAGTGTATCATGTTAAAAATTAAAATCCAGATAAAGAGCTCCGAATTGGTCAAAACAAGTATACCTTTAACTAGGAGAGAGCATGGTGCGGGGTTTAAGCCATACCCGCACCCAAAATTATAGGGCATGTTTGAAAAGTCCTAGCAACCAAGCCCAGCCCATTATTTGCGGATTGGTGTGGGTTTTATTAATGCGGATTGGTGCAGGTTATGGGTTAATTAATATGACCAAATTGCTGATACACTTAGCAACTCATGCAAAACTATATTTTATGGTAGTATACTTTATTTAAGTTTCATTATATCCTTTATTCTATTAAACATGCAAGTTTCAATGTCTTATAATTAATCAATTAAACAAATGAAATGCATAACCTCCAAAATAAAATGTATCTTTCATGGCCATCCGACTCTTAACAATTATACTAAACATTTAAAATAAGCTCACAAGAAATTGGGAGAGAATCAATGAAAGAGAAGCTAAGATAATATTTAATTTTTTAAGACATGGAAGAAAAAAGTTGAATTTTTTATCAATAATATCAACAACTACCTTTAACGGGAGAATCGGTCCAAGCGGACAAGCTCGTTGGGTTACTATTCCAGAGAGTTCCACGAGGACCCTTCTTTCCTGACCTGCTTAAGAATTCTGCACGAGTATGCTTACCAGTTGTCCGCTTGCTCCGATTCCAATTTCCAGGATATGGCAGATTCCTGCATGAAATCACAACGGTACCACTTAAGTTTCTGAGTACATCTATAAGAAACTTTTACGGAGAAATGTTCATGCCACATCAATACATGTGGACAATAGATGATACCCAAAATATTTTTAATTCTACCTTCTGAATGAGACCATTTGATTCTCTGAATACCATTTACTTTGATTTAGGAGCAAAGATAGACGACATCAGAAGTCGCTAGAAAAACCCAAAAAAGCACTGCCATGTCATAAGAAGATATCTAGACAAATGTGCAACCGGGATTTCAAATCATCTAACCTACCCTCGGCACCATCTTCTATCCCACCTAAATGCAATGGACAACAGGGTATTGCTTAAAAAATTAATTATTAATTAATACTTATTATTAACACAGAAGAAAATATAAATAAACCTTAGAATAAAGTGGCTTAGAGAACAGTGTAGAGGGTAAGTTAGGAGATTTGGATTCGTGCAACCAATCAATGTTCATTCTTCAACAATCCCCTATGCACTCATTAGTCCAACTAATGTTATAATCCAAAATATTTTATGTAATAATTGGATAGATATTTAGAATATAAACGCCAAGGTTCAGAGAAATGGCTAAGGCCTAGAGGCATATACCTGGGGACAAATTTACCTATACATGTAACAAATATTAACCAATACAAGTTAGGATTATAAATTTCATGAGAAAACAGCTGAATGAAGGACTAACAATCCTTACTTGTCTTCCACCATCAGATCAGGGAAAATCCAGAAAAAAAATAATATTATAATTAACGAAAATAAAAATTACAAGTTAACTATGGAACTTACTTCAAGCGAGTGATGGAAAAGCAGATCAGCAAACAGCAACCCTGCGCCGCCAATGCCAAAGTTGTATCAAGGGTGCTCTGAAATTAAAAAATATATATATATATATATATATATATATATTAAAATTAGAAGTTACCAAATTCCCCAAAAGCATTAAAAAAAATAATAATAATCAGTCAAAAGAAAAGAACTACCATAATGCTACACAATCACATCATTTGAAAGATACATAATTAATCGTCAGGCTATTGATTGCATGAATAAGTCTATATTTTATGGTAACAGCTTTTGCACATAAAAGTGATACTTATCCACAAAATGAGAGTGATATTAACGAATTGTGTTTGAGCCTATTGATAAAATAATGCAGCAACAGTACTTGATTTTATGATTCATTCAAAAGGCAATCTTATTTAGTAGAATTCATGAAATAGATCACCTGGAGTAGAAATGTGAGACCAATTATCCGCATGGCCCACTTCACAAACTGGGCTATGCCATCATCCACACTTCCATCTTCTGAAACAACGAACTTTCGCACAAGCCAGTATCCCAGACCAGCTCCAGCAAGAATAAGTAAAACCACTACAAGAAGAGACACCTGTAACCAAACAAGGTGAAATTATTAAGGGTTAAACAATGTAACCTAGCTGAAAAGTGGAGAACAGTAAAATAAAACAACCCGAAAAAATTAGGGATATATAACACAAGTTATTGCTATGCCAAGGCACATAACTAGTTTCTTGCGAAACAGGCTGTTATAAAATTTTGATACTTCAAGTCCGAGAAACTGAACTGAAGGAGTAATTCTTACTTTTTCCATGATGGACTTGAAGTTCTATTGGTGCGAGGAGAAAGCAAAAGGACGAAAAACAGATAATCTAAAATTTAATAAATAATTTTAATGGAAGAACAAGATGGAGAATGACTTACAGGGTTGTGCATCTCTTCACTCAGCCCAAAACTGAGAAGAATGGAGTTGACCAGCATTGAAAACTGATGTAATAAAAAGGATCCTGCTCCAAGCTGGCATTGAATGGGAAATAGATATACATAAAAAAAAACAGAAACTATGATTGAAAGTAAAAAAAATTCTCTTAATCATATTAAGCACTTACAACTGATCCATATATGGTGAGGTAGAAGGCATTTTTCCTTCCAGTTGGTAATAACTTCATGCCCTGCACAATAATGCAAACACCCAAGTATAAATTCAACACATCTGAGCAACTGACCCATATATGGTGAGGTATAAATTTCATTGTTAACATTGTGTCATTCTCATTCCTTACTTAAATCACACGATTCTCCATGGGACAATCAGATTGGACAGAGATCTTTTTGAAATGGAAACTGAATAGTCTTGATCAAGTGCAAATTAAATTTCTGCTTTTTGAAAATATTAGAACCTTGACCCATAGGAAGTATTCAGGTATCTCCTCTAAATAAAATAAGTAAAGGTACCTCTATTCGGTCATAGTATTGTCCAAACAATACAAGAAGATAATGAATCAAACAAAACAAAAGTAAATATCAGAAATGCAACAGATTAAAAATTAACAAATATATCAAACAAAGCAAATACCTGAAAAAGAAGAATTATGATGACAAGAAAAACCCCTATAGCCATTGAACTGCTATAGTAAAATGGAACCCAGGTGCTGACAATAGGTGCCAACAGCTGTAACACGAAACCCAAAGCGAGACAAATGACGCGCCATTGGTGAAACTCTGCACCGAAACAGAAATTCAGAAAAAAGCCAAAAACAAAATAAAACGTCAATCTGGAAAATTAAAACAAATATAGCTTTTTAAAGGTAATCATTATAGAATGCCCAACCTTCTTCAACAGTAACTGAGACAGAGCCAGAAATTTCACCAACAAACTTCACATCAAGGTATCTGTCCTCATAAGGTGACATGATAGAGTTCCATAGCCCCTTCTGGACAGCTTTCCAGTTATCCTTTTCACACTGACAGAACCCAAGTGAAGAATTCCTGCAAAATAGTTCCAAAACAATTAAACTTAAGTTTTCAAAGTAAGAAAAAGACCACAAACAGAAAGATAAGGGAGGCCCAATGAGCAGAAAATGCAGCATTTTCACTTACTTGTGGAAGCAAATCTGAATTTTAGAATTCAATCTCTCGGGGATCACTACAGATGGGACCAAAGTAACCCGGTATGCACTGGCATAACTCCCAAGCTTCAATCTTGATACACCAGATATCACAATACGTTCACAAGATACAGCATCCTTAGATCCTCCGACGGATCCGACCAGAGAAGATGGAGTGACCTCTAAAACTGGATTTTCCACATCAATACCTGCGAAATCAAAACATTGAGAAATTGAAGTAGTATATATCACCAATTTGAGTATTATGAAAAAAGTAACACAGTTTCATGGTCGATACTAAATAAGTTGGTCCAACTGAAAGTCTAGACCATCTGTGTGTTAACATAACAATTCCCAACATTTTGAGTAATAATGGCCTTTCGCTTTTTCCATTTCACTTAATCAATAACAACACTTATTTCAGATATCCCAATTGAGTAAACCCAAAAAGGCAAAAGGGATAGAAGCATTACTAAACAATTAGGGAAAAAACATACAAACTTCACTACTTCCTTGACACATTGGTACAATAATGCAAAATGGAAATCTGATCCTTTTCAAATTTTAAGAGTCAATTCACAAAGTCGTAAAATTTTAAATTAATGTAATGTATTACAGGTTTAGCAACAAAAAATGTTTTAATGAGTATAGCTATTTAGATAGTTTACAGCATTCATGATGTATTGACTAGAATTAGATGAATTCATGTTAATTTGGAAATTTAGGATTTAGAAAATTGAATTTCAAAACGATGTTTTTTTGGTGGGAAAGGAAATGTTCCCTTGTATTAATCCGTAGTTAATATTAACAATCAGAATAAATAAACCCTAGAAAATCCAATTCAGAAAACATAGTTCACTTCACCGGATTATACACCAAGTGAAATGGCTTACGAATCACGCCACGAAAGGATTACAAATACGAAACCCTAACTCTATCAAAAATAAAATCAACAAACACACGACACTACTAAAAACACTGATTTTTGTTCAAACGTAATTGCGCGGAACCAAACAATGTGTTAACCATGAATCGGTATGAGGTAGAAAGTACCTTTCAAAGTGGAGCTTGAGGAGATCGACAGCGAAACGAAGAGAGATAAGAGAAGTAGCGTTGAAGTAATATCAGAGGTTTTCATCACTGTGTTCTCGTTGCCTCTTCTTCTTCTTCTTCTTCTTCTTCTTCTCCTTGTCCTCGAAAACGAGGAGACAGAGCGGTTTGTGGGTTTTATTTGGGAGGGCTTTTATATCCGACGAATACGTGTAAGCGTCTTTATAAAGCAAACACGACAACCAAAGGCGGCAATCGATCTGGGTTTTTTTTGTAATTTCCTGAAATTTGAGATGATGAAAATATGAAATTTTGAAAATTAGCTCTACAGAAAAATACCGTGTTCTAAAATTTGTTTGATAGATTTATTTGATGGAGGAAAGACATAACATTTCGGATGAATATTTGTTTATTATTTGTTATTTATATAATATATTACTCAATTATATATAAATTAATTGACTTGTTAGAATTTTATTTAATAGTATTTTATTGAATATTTGAATATTCAAATAGAGTTTCAATGAAAATAAATAAATTACACCATCAGATCAGTATCCTTTTTTTAAAAAAAAATTGATATTAGAGGATATATGTGTTATATTCTCACAACTTTTTTTTGTTATATATGCTAGCATAAATTATACTCTATCAGTTATGTTTTATAATTTTTATAATATTTTTATCTTAAAAAATTCAAATGAATGATCTTATATTTAAATTTTTAAATAAAAATGAGTTTACACTCATATTATCCCTCTTATTTCTTTTCATTCTACTAATTTAAAAGTATAAAAATAATTTTAATGATTATTCAATGATTAATATTTCTTTAATATATATATAAAAGGTCTCTTTTTATTTTTTTTTTTATTTTTTGGTCGAACAGCTATAGCTAGCGATTAAGTTTCATTCAGTCACGCCCATATTCGAGACAAATCAAATGGTTACATACAGCAGTAAGTTGTGAGTTGGGTGCAATGATTTCCCAATGATAACAGGATTGATCATTTAAAATTTGTTATATATTAATTAAATTAGAGACATGATTGACTGTCTCTCCAAATTTATAAAAGACTTAATTGCCAAAAAAAAAAAAAAAAACTAATTTTATTATTATTTGTATTTAAATTAATCATTTATTTTTTTTTTTAGAAATACCAATGAATTATATAAAAAATCTTTCAAAAGTAATATTTTATGAGTCAATGGTTGACCATGGTATAAAACTAAAATTGGGGTACTTTTATATTAATTTTGAAATGTTTGTGAAATATTTTCCCGTTTGGCTCATAAAAGATTATTTTTGAAAGATTTTTGTATAGTTCAATGGTATTTCTGAAAATAAAAAAAAAATGGTTAGTTTAGATGCAAAAAATAATAAAATTTGATGATTTTTTTTTTTGACAATTAAGTCATTTAAAAAATGTATGTTTAACGAATAAAAAAAATTCATATTCGTGTATATCCTTCTCTTTCTTATGTTGGATCGAGGAAGAAAAAGTTGAAATTAAAGAATAAAAAAACGATAATATTGGACAAAATTTTATATATATTTTTAATTGGGAGATTACTAAGCAAATAAAATAGAATAATATTATTTTATTTATTGTAAAATTATGTCATTGTATTATTTTTCTTATGAGTTGTCTTTTTTTGTTTCATTTAAGAATTTAAGAATTTTAAAAATAACATAATCCTCTCAAGTTCGGATATACAATATTTTTTTCTAATATATTTATGAGCATTTGAATTCATTGATTGTTCTAACAGTTGATCTAATGATGTGCATATGCGTATTGTGTTGATTATTATCTTAATGCCTGTATGTGTGGTATTACTTGTTGTCATAGGAATTCAAGTGTAATAATGATGAATATCATGTGTCGAAGGGCAAATAAATAAGAAGTTTCAAATGTAGATAGTGTAGATGATAGGTGAAAAGTGCAAGTGTACACTAATCAGATTGTAATAAAATATCGTTCCCACGAGAATTGAATTCAATTATATATCAACATTGATTATTCTTTAGCTTATCTAATTCAATTAATTAAAGTTTAATTTTTTATTAAAGAAATTGACTACTAAATAAAAATTT
>JAUMHB010098965.1:0-10413 GCA_032359685.1 Pittosporum tobira
TAATAATAATAATAATAATAATAATAATAATAATAATAATAATAATAAATAAATAAATAAATAAATAAATAAATAAACATTTACATGCTCTATCTTTGTTGATTTTACTCACAAAAGGGTATGAAAGCATAATACTAATATTTAAAGTATTTGTCGTGGGCTAAACCTGACGATAAGAATTTATTGGTGCTATTTAGTACAACTTATTAGGAGTGTAAAAGTTATAATCACTTAAGAATTTTGTTTGTTTCAATTTATTTAATAAGTTGTTTTTAGATTGTATAAACTGCTAAAACACATAATAATCACTTCTAAAAAGCTAAGTTTAAAAAATTATTCAATAATTTGTTTTAAAAAAATTACACCAAACAGAACTAACCATTTATTCAATAATTTAATTATTAAAGAATTTATAATCTATTTTTAAATAAATTGTACCAAACGAGCTCATTAATATTATCTATCATTTACCCATTATTCATCCAAAATTGACCCATTCATAAGAATCCATTAACTTTACGGGTTGTAAATGAGTAAACCCTTAAAGAATTCAAAATTACCTGGGTTGGATACAGACAACTCAGAATAACCAGGAAATTAAACCTTGTACATGATAAATCTGGTCTACCTAGAGACTCAATTATTATTATCTGACCCATATTAGTTTCAGGTTTGATACAACATCTCATATCATGACCCGACCCGAAAAAATGACCCGACCTGAATCTTTTGACCCGGTACTATTTCCTTAAATATATATTTCAGACTTCTAAAAATAATTTTTTTTATTTTAAAAGAATAAATATTTCAACCAGCAGTCATTCAATAAATCTGACTCTCTAACTTCATATTTGAAATTGCTTATGAGATTCTAAAAGGCATTTATAACTCAAATTCATTTTGTCCAACCAATTCATATTTTACCCATTACTCATTGAGTGAACCATTTACCATTTGCCATTTGAATAGTTGAAAATTTTAAGCTTTAAATTTCCAGGAGTCTGAAATGAGACAATAATGATGCTAGCCACTCTGTCAATGGGTGTCCCAAAAAGTCCTCTCACTTGTTCACGTCTCAATATCAGTATTTATAATAATTAATTAATTAATTAAAAAAAAATTGTCAACTGAGCATGAAAAAAAGAGAAGGACGGACTAGACTGTTTTCAGGCCATGATGCCACCGAGCAGTCTGGTCGATCAGTGGCTGATCCTCCTCTGGGCTGAAGAGAGTTGAGACTTGAGAGACGAAACCATCATTACTATGAGCCTGCCTAGCTGGGCCACAATGATATATGCTTAAACAATCAGTCCCACAGCTCAGAAAAAGCCCATGATGAATCATGTACAATTTTTGTGGATTCAGAAAGAAAATGTGCACTATTATCACCCCCTCCCCACCATAGGCATTATGCTACTATAATTAGCTATCATGATTATAAAATTTAAACCAAGGTTGCAAATTGATATTATGCTATAATTAAGGTGGGAAAGTTCATGATCTCTCGCAATCAGTGACATGGAAAAGATTAGGACCTTTTAAGATAGAGATCAACATTGAGTAAAGCAAAAGTTCCCCACTTGTAATCGATGGAGTATCTATTTAGTATTCTGTTTTAGTTCTAATCACTTTGATTGTTAATAGTAACATTACACCTTCAAATGTTGGATTTACATTGTGGGTCCGTTTGTTTGGTAGAGGTTAACAAATTAAAATCTGAAATTTAAATTTAATTTCAAGTATTAACTCATCAAACACATGATTCTTTTTTACTGAATTAGAGTTTCATAATATCTAAATGTTTAATAAATTGTTCTAAATAAACACTTTTATCAATAATCTGCTGGTTATATTACGGAGTATCATTTTCCCTAAACTCTTCTGAGGAGGAAACTGTGTCATATATAGGGAAAATAGTTTATCATCTTGATTATTCATGTGATTTAGGTGTTGCCACAATCATGAAATGTTTACAATTAATCATGTAAAATTTATTATTTATATTATGAGTTTCATTCTTAAAACTATATTACCCGTAGATTTGTTATCATGTAAGTAAGAATTATTTAATTTTATTTAAATCTAAGAATATAACATGACTATATATATATATATATATAGTGATAATTGGTAGTACCAAAGATTTAAAATGCAGCGATAATTGGATCAGATTGGTAACATCTCGATTTTGATGGATAAATGGGAAGTGCTAATGAATATCATAACGAATATCAATAACTAATAATATTACGTTATCAGCAAATACACATTTAAGTTAATTGAAATTTTAAGATTGATGTTAATGAGGTCTTAGCTCAACTGAAATATTGAAATTTTTTATTTATAAGATGTCTCATATTTGAGTTTTTATTTTCTCCCTAATTAATTTAAGTGGAGCTATTATTTTCTCCTAAGGGGATTATATATCTTTCTCATTATTGAGATTATGAGATTTTTTACTTGTAAGATGTCTTCTGTTTGAGTTTTCATTTTCTTCCTTATTAATTTAAGTGGAGTTATTATTCTCGCCTGAGGGGGATTGTATATTTTTCTCATCTTTGCATGTATCGTCACATCTCACAAATTGATTCTTTCATTTTTACATAGGTTAAATGCCTTCTTAATTCTTGTACCAATTTTGTGAGCTACTCATTAGTGTACACTTGCACTTCGGCCGTGACTTCTCCCACGGCCTACTCGTGGGAGCTGCTGCCTATCACAAAGTTTATTTTATTTACATTTTTGTCATTCTTCAGCCCAACTTCGTTTCTTGTCCGTTCCAAACTTAGAATTGCACGAAAATAGGTCCAAAAACCTACAAAACAAAGCCCAAACAATGAGTAGTGATCCAAACTAAATATATAACAATTATTGCATATTGAATTAGGCTATTTAAGCAAAAATTGATAAATCAAAAGTAAAAGATAACAAAATATTAAGTACAAAATAACTTTTATCAGCCACCTCTCCAGTACCAAAATAGTAGTATTAACAAAACTCAAACTACCTTGGTTGGAGTAACAAAAATGAGAGGAGCTTTGTCTCTTTTTTTTTTTTTTTTGTTTTATTTTATTATTATTTAAAAATGGATAACGACACTGATTTTACTATACATTACAATTATATTATATCAAATCATCAACAATGATTGACTCCCACATGAATCACATTAATATCATAATAATAAACTATAAGTCTCACAGATAAGAGGAACAAAAGTCTGCACCATTAATTCGAACCATAAACCCATAAATTGTAAAGGAATTCTACGAGAAAAAAAAAAAAAAACTCTATTTTGATTAAATAAAATTAAAAATATCTTCATATACTACAAGTGTGGAACTCAAACTTAAAATCTTTTAAGAATAACCGCACGTTGGGCTAAAACTCATTGGAAAGAAAAGCTTTAATAATTGTCTCGTGTTTTCTAGCTTAAATGCTTAATGGGTATTGATTCAATATTCAAACATATAAGATGCAAACCAAAAGGTCCAGAACGAGATGAATATTCATTTGTATACAGACTTTATAAAAAATGGTTCAATAAAAATATTCTAATTCAGATTTGTTATGAGAATTAAGGAGTTTAATTATTTACTTTTATTTTTCAAAAATATTTTAAGGTAACTTAATTTGGAAAGATGAGAGATAATATGAGAAAACAAACAATCAGGAAATCAACTAACAGCTTAATATATACAAATAACAAATTTCTTCTTTATAATGACTTATATATAAAAAGAGATGAAGGGAATATCTCAACAGAATATTTCTTATTAAAATAATTAAATTATAATTTATTGAATAATTCTATAGTTTTATCAAAATAAATGTGAATTGACAGATTGTTATTTGTAGTATTAAATATTACTACTAAAATACTACTTTTACATTCCGTCCGTATACAATTTTTTAAACATTTGAATTCTAAGGAGAGATTGCGGCGCCTAATTTATTAATTATTATTTTTTTGGAACATAAGGCGTAAACAGAAACAAATTAATTGTGGCGCAGCCGCTCCTAACGTTTTTTCAAATCTCGCAACCAATTCATTCTACATATCTGCCTCCATTTTTTTTCAAGGCAATTACAAAATTATATACAGTAGAACCCATTGGAGAGAGAGATGGAGGGAGGGAGGGAGGGAGGAAGGGAATCATACAAAGATCAAGGCATTACAAGTTCAGACTCTTACAGACTTGCACCAGAGAAGGTACTACGACTCACAAGACTTTCATATATATATATATATATACACATACATACATACATATTCTATATGTCATTTAAAAAAATGATTAACATCTTATCAATTTGTCAAATAAATTAATACAAATTAATGAAGTATCGGTCATTTTTTTTTTTTTAAGGAAGAGATGGAATAGGCTTTTTTTGTGTTTATACACACGAATTTAAGAGCAGTCAAACCCCAGGAACAACAGTAATAACAGCATGTTACTAATTAAAGAAATAACCAAAACCAAAAAAGGAAAAACAACAAGAAGAGAATTAATATACACTGTGTATATATATATGAAATGACTACTGATATACTATATTTTACAAAAAAAAAAAAAAAAAACTAAAAACTAAAAACATTAGAGGGGAGTAGTACTTAATTTAGCTGAAAGTCCTGATTAATTAAGCTGATTAATAACACAAACACTACTCAACCACTTCATTAACAACCATTCATCATTGTCTCTATCCGCGTACTTTCCATGATGTAATCATTTGGTTTCTCTAATAATTCACTGGAATGGAACATCACTAATAATTAATCCGACGAACATATCCATGGCTCCATCATACCCTCACCTCTTGTACCGGGAACCTTATCTGCCGACCCCTAGCTGCCCTGAAAATTTGATGATGAAGAACCCAATGGATTTACCTTTCCATTTTGGCGTGTAGCAAAGTTGTAACCATTTCCATTTCCATCTCCAACGCCAACTCCATTGTCGTTCCTCCGAGCAGTTCCGTCCGATGCCACGAGGTCTGGGAGCCCATTGACTACTTTTGCATTACTAACTTGCCCCTGGCTCAACCCGAATTCATCCATAACACCCATTTTGAGATTTGAATCATTCGAATGAATTTCTTGTGCCGGGTATTTAGGAGAAGAAGAAGATTGAAGGAAAGACTGAAATGAGATGATTTGATTTTGCATTTGCATATTATTGTCTAGTAGGTCATTAGTACTAGTACCACTAACTCGAGGCCGCTTCAAAAGGCCTAATTCAGAAACCAAATTAGAAGTACTAGCATTAATATCGTTAGCATCGTTTACCAAAGAGGAAGGAGAACAAGACAAAATAAATGGTTGAATTTTTTGAGCAAAAGGTCGAAGGAGATTATGATGCTGACTATGATAAGGTGGTGGTGGTGGTGGTTGAGAAGTAGAGGAGAGATTAGATCTGATGGAAGAGGGTGTACCGAAAAGATCAAGCCTGCTCCTAGGGAACGGTGACGATGATGCAAATGGTGGGGCTGGGATGCCAGTGAATTCCTGAACCATGGTTCTGAAATTGGTGGTGTCTGTGGTCAACACAGTGGTTGGCGCACGCCGAGAAGCTCTGGATCTTTTCTTCGGGTTACGTGCTTTAACTTGATCGGCTGGAGTATTAGTATTCGCCATTGAAGATGATGGTGCTGGCGATATATTTTCTGTGAGTTGAGGAAACGAAGTCGTTTGGGTTGTGGTGAAAAAAGGGATGATTCCATCGGATGAATCTTGTTGAGATTTGGGCCAAAGTGTGTCCATATTGAGGAGTGAATTCGGGTTTGGGTTTGGATTTTCATTTTGTGGGACGAAATAGTTGGATAAAGGGTCGAACATGGGAGAAGGTTGTTGTGACTGAGATAAGGGGTTAAAGAAGAGGTGGTTGCCGGAAGGCTGGTTGATGAAAGATGAACAGGTGGCGTGTGAGTTGTAGTCGTCATCACCGCCACTTGATGACTGTAGGCTTCCACTATTTCCAGAATCCATGGCTATTTTTTCTAAAAGACAGACAGAGGATTCTATAGAAATAGAGAGAGAAAAGGAAGATATAAAGGAGACTGAGATATGGAGAGAGATTTATGGATGACTGCAGGAGATTTGTTGACTTACTTAAGAACCTATACTATCATCAGTATATTTAAGAGAATCTGAAAATAAAAGAGAGCCATAAATAAAGAGAAAGAGAGATTTGAAAAAGTACCCGTTTATCTGCTGTTTAAAGCTGTGATGATCTATAAAGATGAAGGGTCGAGCAAAACAGGGCACTCATGATGAAATTGATGGATGAGAGGTTTCTATTTTGTTTGTAGAAGAAACTGATGCTTCTGTTAGCTACCTAATATGGGATGAGTGTGGATTAGGGTTTCAGGGGATGAGAAAGGAAGATAGAGAGAGAGAGGGAGAGAGAGAGAGAGAGAGAGAGAGAGAAAGAAGAGGTCCGGAGAGAGACTCTTCCTTTAACTATTCATGTGTAAAAAGAGAGGCGGTTTCAGCTCAGATTTCCACTAAAATGATCAGGGTGGGGTCGCCTTGTGAGAGAACCCACGGAGTACAAGCGGTCAAAGTGCCAGAGTTGATTTTTTTTACATTTACAATGTGAAAATGATGAAAATAAAGGTTCCAAGTTAAATATACTCCATATAATATGACCAAAAATAAAATTACAACTCATTTTTGTTTTTTTTTTTGTTTTTATCTTACCATCTGAATGTGCACTAATAATCTGATTTGATCACTTGTTTTCCACGAAAAAAAAAAAAGAAAGAAAAATCGTTTTTCGTATTAAAATATTTAATGAATAGTGTTTGTTTATATATTTATGGTTTGATTTGTAAATTGTTGGCGGATCACCCCTGGCCAGTAAAGTGTCAAATTAGGATGTTGTATTCTCTCCTTGAGATTTGTTTAATTAAAACCCAAACAAGTCCTCATCCTTAACGAAACCCCACAAAAGCGAAATACTTTACGATTAATTGCCCCAATTCATTTGCACATTAAATTAAATTTTATGTTTACGTTAAAATTGAATTTAAGATATAAAATTCAATCTTTTGAATTTATATTTAACATAATACTAAACATTGACTCTTTTTTTTTTCTTATTGCATATGAATTTTTTAATCTCCAAATTCACAATAAATTGTCATCAAACAAATACGAATGCTTTCACTTTCAGGTCTGAATTTAACGAGCATGGAGGTTGTAACAGAGTTGAAGAATTTGGTCAAAAAATTCAGTCTCTGCCAACTCCATTGATTGATTCACCGTTACCAATTCTCCGACGGTGACCACCTCTCAATAAAATTTCTTTAGATTTGAAAATAACCCCTCAAGTAAGGGACGGGGAATTGCCAATAAACACGACATCAATAAAGGAAAAATGAGAAGAAAAAAAACAGGAAATCTGACTGACTGACTCACAACTCGTCATGCTTGTTTCGCAAGTAGGACTTTCATTAAAAATACTCAAAATCCCGAAAGCCAAGTCCTCCTTCAACTTTGAAAATACATGAAATCAACTATTTAATACGGGGAATTCAAATTTTCTGTACCACTCTTTAATTTTAATCTAAAAGTCATTTATATTTTTTATTTATTAATAATAAATAAATAATTCTTTAATCAAAATCCATTAATATGACCGAGAATATGATCGAAGATTTGAATTCTTAATATGACCTTTCCCCTGTTTCATATTTTTCCACCAAAATTTACATCCATTAATATATATCATCCATCATCTTGGTCGGAAGTTTGAAACATGACAGTATGTATATGTTAGAATTACCAGAGCTACTGTTTTAATAAGAATCTCCTTATAGACCTTAGACAAAAATTTAGTATCCCACGAGTTAATACTCCCATATTCTCCTCTTGTGTATGATGGAATAATCATCGGAAGAACATATAGGTCAACATTGGATGAACATATATAGGCATAGGTCAACATTCCATGCTTGAGGCAGCCGTTCTCCTTAAATGATGGAATGATTTTGGTCCTAACCATCGCATGGAATAATCTCTGTACAAACTTTCAAGTTCTACGTAATCTTTTGCAAATCCTTCTACACAAATTGGCTCTATTTTGGCGCAGGTTGTAAATATTAGTCGTTATTGTAATAGGTATTTTGTAACTGAAGCGTATAAAAATTTGGTTAATGACGAACACGTATTTGGCCGTTGTTGTAATAGATATTTTGTAATTGAAATGTATGATAAACACTACCTGATAGTTGTTGTAATAGATACTTTGTAACTGAAGTGTATAAAAATTTAGTTAATGACGGACACTTGGTCATTATTGTAATAGATATTTTGTAACTGAGGTGAGGTGTATAGAAATGAGTAATACTAACATACACACCTCTAAGCCACACCCATAACACATAAAATATTAATAAAAGCGCTATTTGAAAAATAAAAGTCCAGCCACCAATTAATAATTTCTCCTTTTTAATTTGTTTATTGCATTTTAATTCCCACCTTGAGCATAAATCAAATTCTTACCATCAAGATTAAATTTGATGATTGTTAGGGGCTAAATAATATGAAAAGTCGGTTAGTTAAAAAGTAAAAGAGAAGTTATAGATTTGTTAATTGAGAATATAAGGAATAGAGTTTAAACTCCAAATTTTCAAGCATTTTTACATAGATGCTTAGCAATAATAGATGGAGTAATTGAGAAAAAAAGGCATGGTTTGCAAGAATTAATAAAAAAAGAAAAAAAAACTAATTGAAAAGAGAAAAACTGAAAAAGGGAAATTAAAAAGTGTTGCTAGGAATTTACCAGTCCCTTTTCTTTTAAAAAGAAATAAAGCAAATAGCAAATATGTCATAGTTACAGGAGTTTATCCATCGCATATAGACTTTAAGGGCATCGTGGCATACATTACAATAATGCGAGGTGAAGTCGGGACCTAAAAGATTGAATGGAACGGTACATAGACAAATAAATCTCTTATGAATTCCAAGATACTCACTTTAATAAAGAATTAAGAGAAAATTAGAAAATAGTAAGACAAGTAGAGAGGAGGAAAAAATACTGAAATAGAGAAAGGAAAAATAAAAAATATCAGCAAAGAGAAAATTAGAAAACAATAAAAGGAAAAGATGAGGGTAAAAATAGTCGACTGAGCGTATCTTTCTTTCAAATGACAGATTTATTACTTTTTTATGTGTTATGGGTCTGACAATGGATGTGTACATTATTTTTTTCTATAGAAATTTAGTTGATAACTAACACCTAATTGGTCGTTGTTGTAATAGATATTTTGTAACTGACGTGTATAGAAATTTAATTCATGATGAACACGTGTTTGTTGTTGTAATAGGTATTTTGTAACTGAAATGCATACAAATTTAGTTAATAATTGACATGTAAGTTTTTGTAATAAATATTTTGTAATTGAAGTCTATAGAAATTTAGTTAATGATGAAGACTTGGTTTTTATAGTAATAGATATGTACTTAGTCGTTGTTGTAATAGGTATTATGTAACTGAAGTGTATAGAAATTTAGTTAATAACGGACATGTAATTGGTCATTATTGTAATAGATACTTTGTAATTGAAGTCTATAGAAATTTAGTTAATGATGAACTCTTTGTCGTTATAGTAATAGATATTTTGTAACTGAAGTGTATAAAGATTTAGTAAATAACAAGCACGTAATTGGTAGTTATAGTAATAGATATTTTGTAACTGAAATGTTTAAAGATTTAGTTAATAACAAACACGTAATTGGTCGTTGTTGTAATAAATATTTTGTATATGAAATGTATACAAATTTAGTTAATGATAGACTCGTAATTGGTCATTGTTTTAATATATTTTTTATAACAGAAGTGTATAGAAATTTAGTTAATAACGAATACGTAATTTATTGTTATCGTAATAGATATTTTGTAATTTAAGTGTATGAAAATTTAGTTCATGATGAATATGTACTTAATCGTTGTTGTAATAGATATTTTATAACTAAAGTGTATAGAAACTTAGTTAATGACGGACACATTTTTGGTTGTTGTTGTAGTAGATATTTTGTACTTGAAGTGTATAGAAAATTTAGTTAATAACGGACACGTATTTGGTTGTTGTTATAATTGTAACAGAAGTTAGAAATTTAGTTAATGATGAACACTTGGTCGTTGTTGTAATAGATATTTTTTAAGTGAAGTGTATAAAGATTTTTAATACCGAACACGTAATTGGTTGTTATTGTAATAGATATTTTGTAATTAAAATATATAAAAATTTAGTTAATGATGAACACGTACTTGATCGTTGTTGTAATAGATACTTTACAAGTGAAACGTATAGAAATTTAGTTAATAACAGACACATACTTGCTAAAAAAATAAATAATTGTTTTTTGATTTGACTTCTATTTATTAATGTTTTTGTTAAAAAAAA
>JAUMHB010098998.1:0-10409 GCA_032359685.1 Pittosporum tobira
TTGGAGGGAGAAAATTACATAGCCTTCCAAAACCAGTAAGTAATACATACCGTCCGGAACATTACATGGCCTTCCACTACAATACATACACTTTCAAGCAAGGTAAATAATTTCCCAAAGAAGATAAATTAATGATGAAAAACATATTTCAAATACCATTTAACAAATAAAAACCACAATTAATTATCAAACATAAAGTCCATAAGCACAAATTAAAACAAAAGCATTGTCTGAAATCTGTAACGTCGAACACCAAAAGTAATAGCAACATAAACCAAATGCAGAACAAAGCAAAGAACCACCACATCTAAAGCATCTTGTCAACAACATTGTGAATACAGACAGATAAACTCCTCTGTCATAGCTTTCACCTCAACAGATAATGCGCTGACGTATCAATCAATACAGGGATACTCTCAGACATGCCACCAACGGAATCACCTACCTCATGGAATCGCTTCCCAACGCTTGCGAGGGCCCTTATTAACTCCTCAATTTCACCCATCCTTGGCTTTTTATTCCCAGTACTTGCAGATTTGATTTCCTCAATGCTCAATATGCGTTGAGGTTTGTTATGGCTAAGAGAGCTGCTTCAATCAGGGCTGGACAATGCTGGTCGTTTACCACGCCTGCGAATTGATGGTCTAGCATTTTCAGGAGTAGCAAAAAAAGTAGGACGCATGTACGAAGATAATACATCACACCTTTTGACCTGAGATTTCAATAAAACCTACACTATATTTATACAAGTATGTTGAAAAATTTGTTGTTGAGAGCTTGTGTTGAACCTGAAATGTTGCAAAATGAACTTTGTTTAATGGCCTAAGTCGAGTGATTGTTACTCTTTCCTTAAGACAATTTTCGTCATCCACAAAATGCTGCACGGAATCTAACGAAATACTTCGCAAGATAAAATAAATACCAGAATGTAATATGTTATTTACTTAGAAATGCAGATTTGTTAAGTAATCAAAAGTTGTATTTTGTAGAATGTATTATAAAGAGAATGCAGAGAGATTGATACTCTAAATTAAAGTGTATGAAAAGGATGCTAGCAGCGCTTATTTATAGTAATTGAATAGTTGCATTGATTCAGCCATTGGTTGTATTGGTTTATAAAATGAAAAGGTTGTGTCCTTTGGCAATGAAAAGACACACCTCTTCACTAATTATTAGAAAAAAAAAATTAAAAAAATAGTGAACAGATGTCTGTTCATATTTTTTATACATGCCTATTAGTATAGTAAGTGAATAGTTGCATTGATTCAACCATTGGTTGTATTGGATCAGAAAATAAAAGGATTGTGTCCTTTGGCCATGAAACGACACACCTCTTCATTAATTCTGTTGTAGAAAAAAATAATAATAATAATTAAAAAAAATAATAAATAGCCGGAGTTACGGATGTTTAAAACTTACTGTCTTATTTTGCCTTTCCATGCCTTGCATTTCCTTTACTTCTCATTTAGAAGTACTTGATGCATACATACTTATAAACTAGTGAATATGTTATAATGCATCCAATGTGGGACAAAGCATTTAATGTATTTTAAATTGTTCATAAATACTTTCTAACACACCCACTTTGAAACATCATTTTTCTCTCTCAATTCTTAATAGAATTATTTGATTCTTGAATCGTTGGAAAGCTTTTACAGAACTTTCTTGAATCGTTGGAAAGCTTTTACAGAACTCTACAAATTTTCTTTTGACATCAACTATTAATTCTAATGATTTATGACATTAATTTTGTCACAAACGCAACAATTAATGTTTGTCAAACTTTGTAAATTTCAACAAAGTATTCAACTGAACATATTATATAGCAATGCACAACATTAATTATAGTGAACAAGGTTACCTTCCACTCATTATCCAATACTAAAATTTGAATAAGTAGCGATACAAATTTGTTATGAGACAGATATATTTTTATCAAAATGGATGTACCTTGTTCTCAATTTATACTAGCTTCCACCGCACCAATAGTAATGTCTCTTGGTCAGAAGAATTGATTGGTATGCCCGAAAGGTCATGACTTCACACCTTACCATGACCGTATCTGCCTTCTCATACGTTGTATTTGATAGATAACATGAATCGCCACTCGTACAAGTTGACGATAATGGGAAAACGAAGAGGTGCGATACAAGGACGAAAATGAGTGAAGGATTTTGTGACATTAATATGTTATATATGTTTTCTGCCAAAACTTGGGCCTCCACTTGACATCCAACATTTACTATTTAAACCCATTTCAGTATAATATCTCATTACACTTAGGCCCAACATGTGATGTCAGCCCAATAGGATAGTTATAACAATGACCATCATATGTTCACAAAAACTGGTTATTAGTTTCAATAATTAGAACGTATTATAACTTATTTTAAATAATTAACTATTTTAAAATTATTTTTTTATTAATATATTTTTTTGTAATTTAAGTATAACAATATTATCAACTTACTCTAAAATGTTAGTTAATCAGTATTTTCTTTTAACTCAAAAAATAAAAAATTTAATTAATAAATAAGTTATAAGATAATCTAAAATAAGTTGTGCGAAACAACCCCTATAATGTCGTAAATATTATAACAATAACAAAATTTTGAAAAAAAATAATTTCTACAACAGTATACATGGATAAAATAAATAACAGGGAATGTCACAATGAATCAAATCTCTTGTTTTACTCAACGAATCTCTTCGGTATATTACTAGTATTTAAAATGTTTTTTACTTAAATTTATAAAGATTAAATGGGACCAGAGTATATGAAAAAACTGGAGATATATATTATATCCACAACACTACAACAAATAAAACGAGGATAACCATATGATTGGCTTTTTCTTTTAAATAATTATTTTTAGTTACGGATGTTCATGTGGTATGTTTTCATTTTAATATTCTGGCATGTACAACAATTTAATTTATTCCACAATTGTTATGTTTGGTTTTTTTATTATTTTGTCTTACTGAGTTTACACTGTCAAAACATCTCTATTTTTTCTTATATTTATATTATACCTCAACATTTGAGATGTTACATTATTTTATATTACAAAAAATATTTTGTTAAGGTGAAACATAGCATACTTTTGCCATTTCAGACATGAATTCATAAATTTAAGTCAATTACCTTTTCAACATCTTTATTTTATAATTAATTTTTTTTTTCCATTATTAACATTTTATATCATTATCCGCAATAACTTTTACTTTTATCAACTACTTAATTTTTAAAAAAAACAAAATACGTCGTCGTCCAAATGTTAAGCTTACTGCCCGTTTTATTCACAGCAAAATACAAGTCCGTCGTCTTAAGTACGTTTTCATTACATACCATACGTTTTTACATGTTTTAACAGATTGTCCCTTGCTAAATTATGCCGGCCCAATACAAATTTCAACACCATATTAGTCCTCTCACTATTTGAGTTCTCATTACTAATATTGATATTTAATTTAGGCTCAATATTAGCAGCCTCGATCATGAACTTTAACACAAAAATTCAAAAATCATACCTACAATAAGTAACAAATTTCATAAACAATAAATTAAAATTATTTTCATTCACCGAAAATTTATATGGAAACACTCTTCCCCAATGTAAATAATTTTTTTACTACTCACCCATTTTTTGTTGTGGGGTCCAATCGGTTACAACCACTGGAAATTTCCCAATCATGTCCTCACGTTTGGTATTTGGTATCCTATCAAGACAACTTTACCTGTCAAAGGAAATTGGTAAACATCTGCAATCGATTTGAGGAATTTAATGCATGATAACAAATATCAAAGTAACCAATTTTCATTGTCATCATACCCTTTTACAACTTCCCAAATTGCCTTTGCTTTTAAAGTAAGCTTTACGCAATTCATTGGATGAAGTCTTACATCGGTAGACAATTTTTTTTTGCTGTCAACGCACATATAAAATGATATAGTCACAATGGTAAATAAGCACAAAATTATAAGATGCTCATCTTAAATAATAACATTTACTACTTACATGGAAATTCGTTACAAAATACCAATATTCTTGATCTGTCCCTTTCCTCGAAACTTCCTCCGACATCAAATGAACTACTCCCATGTTGATGCACTACATCATCAAAGAAAATTCAAGTCATCTCATTATCCTATTATCCATCCATTTTAATAATATACTACATTTTTCATTCCTAATACATATATACTCTTAGGTACTTACTAAGTCATCTAACCATCTGCGTGCATTGAAACACTGAATGTTTCTCAATAAGGCGAAACTGATTGGCGAGTTGAAGATAAGTTCATCCAACTCACTGGACAAGACATACATTAATTCTTTCATTTGTTAAGACCAACAATTTTCATTCAACAGTTTTCACTTTATTATGTTGACTGAATAATGTAAATTAAATATTTGTTACCTCTGCACATGAGTCCTACGCAATAGCCATCTTATAATCTTCTGCTGGTCATCAACAACTCCGTGCAAATCTTCTACATTTATCCTCTTTTTCACCTCGGTTGTATAAGGAGAGATGATGTGTTGACTAGGCTTGCGCTCCCTGGCAGTCTTTGTCACCCGTTGCACCTACAAATATGTAACAGCTTCAATACACACACTAATTTGTTTTACGCAACTGCATGTATTAAAACACTTTGTACTAACCAAAAAAAAAAAAAAAAAACAATTTCAAATTTTATCATTAAACAAAACCTATCATATAACCTTACCTTCTCCCCACCCGAGGGTGATAGAAGAATTAGGTCATCAGTCTTCTTATTGACCTTTACTTCTTGTTCCTTACCAGTGGGTGATATTGTCATCATGCCTTCAGGTCCCTCAAACTGCAACGAACAACTTCTTGTTAAATATGGAGACGGGTTAGTTTTCTTTGGTTTCGGCTCATCCTTCGCTAACCTTCTGGCTGTCGACTCCACCTCAGGAGCTTTCTTTGTTATCAATGAGTTCAACTCCTCCAATGATTCTACCAACCGTCTCTTCCTGCTTATCATCTTTTTTATTTTTGTTAACCGCCTTAACACTCTCATTATTTAATCCTTCGACGTTGTCATATTTCTCAGGAGTTTCTAACTCTCGTCGAAGTACCTTCCACTCATCTTCTTTCATAAGTGACACTCTGTTGCTATCATCGTAGCCACATTAATCCTCAAATTCTAATCATCTACCAAACTTTGCATCATTTTCCTTCATATTTCCCTTCTCCCCATTACCCTCTTTCCCTTCATGTTCAAACAATTCAGCTTCTTTCGGAATTCCATTCTCACCATCATCCATTGGATTCCATCCAGGGAAGCCATTTTCATTTTCACCTTTATTCTCTTTCGAGTCAATTATTATATCTAATTTTTCGATAACTCAGACTTCAGTTGTACAATATGATCTCCTATTTCTCCCACCTTCTCTTCGATATGTGAAAATCTAGTCTCTAGATTGTCAATGTCACGTCTCTCATATTGATACTGTCCACCACCAATAGTCCTCTTACTCACAAAAATGTTGGCCTCATGATAAATAAAAAAAAAATAGTAATTAAAGTTCGGTATGCTAACCAAAAAGTAAAAGTTTCATTTACAATCATACTTATTGCAATTTTTTACTCCAATATTTAGCATACATTTTCAGAGGTCTAAATCCCCAACTTCTCAAGTGCGTTCCGCATCTTTTTTATTTCGCCTGGCCCCTCATCGACCGACGCGTGGAATCTCCAACAGTAGGACTGTTAAAAAATGCGGTAAATCGGATTTTTTCCCGTACCGCCGGATACCCGCACCGTCAGTTTCGAGATTTTAATTTCGGTTCGCTTGCAGGAAAAATATTCAGTAAAAAATTTAAAGCGGTTGCGGTTTGAATTTTTTTCAAAACTAACGGTAAAAATCACTTTCTCATTATTTATTTATTTATTATTATGTATGTAGAATAGTTTCTATTAGTTCCATAAATTATAATATATGTTAAATTGAGAAGATATAAAAATTAATCATTGTAGATGATAATTTTTCTTAATATATTTTCAAAAATTTTAAAATATATTTATATTTTATTTATTAATATTTTTAAATTTTACATAAATAAAATGATAATAAATGAGACAGAAATAGTATACGGTTAATTTTCTTAATTTTTATTGTCTCTTCTGCTGTTCATCAACCATTGAAGCGGCACACAATGTCAAACTGATTGTCGTCATATTGCAAAATCAAAACACGAAAAAAGTTTAATTTAATTATCAAAATATGTTCGTAGAAGAAAAGCTCCTGATGATGAGGATCATATGAGAATGGAGCATTGGTTTTCGGATTGAATTATGATGGGATATCTTTGAAGATCAGGACATCCCTGTACCTCGTTGTACTCATGATTGACTATTATGGATATTTATGAGTAATTTTGGTTTATTTGGTAAGTTATTATTAATTAATTAATTAATTAATGATAATGTCTCAAAAAACAAAAAAAAAAATTGTAAAAAAAAAAAAAAAAAGGGTGAAGGTTTTTCTTGCAAAAAATTCGGTACCGAACCGTTACCGCATTGCTTCAATGGTTGCAATACGATATTTTTTTTTCGTTTAATATAAACGGTATGATTACGATATGAATATTTGAATCCGATACACAATTTTTTCATTGAACAATCCTATCCATCAGTGCAAGGTTAATTTGATATCTACCACTCAGTGAGACATTGCTAAGATAAAAAACCTGCAAGTAACGAATAAATAAATTCACACATTCCTCATAAGTCAACACACACACACACATATATATTAATGGTAAGCAAATCTTTGTAACTAACTAACTGGTTTTATTTTGTATATATATACTAACTGGTTTTATTTTGTGTATATATATATATATATATACACAAAATAAAACCAATTAGTTAGTTACAAAGATTTGCTTACCATTAACAATGGCATACAACTTTTGATGTTGCTTTGCGCTTGTTAGAAAATATTAATATTATTAATATTAATATTTTAGTATTTATGATATTAGTATTTATAGTATTAATATTTTAGTATTTATGGTATTAATTAGTATCCGATATAGAATTGGATTGTGACTTGACCCGTAAGCTATCATAGCTTGGTCCATAAGTTAAGTATGCTTATATAAAGTCTCATATGTACTCCGCAATTCTTGAGTCATTGTAGTATAGTTTTGTTTTTATATTCTTTCATATATAACTTCCTCTTATATTATATTTATTGCTTATATTTTTATATAAACTCTAATATGCTATCAAGAGCCCATCATAAATCCTACCTGTTTTCGTTGTCGCTGTTGCTATTAAACTTGTCGTCATCACAATCTCTAACATTTATGTAGAAAATCTGAAGAGAGAAGAAGAAAGAAAGTTTGAATATACGTTGTTCGTCTCTAGCAAAGGGAGGAACATGGTCTGGATTGCTTTAGTTTGAACAATTGAGTCATACTCAATTTGTGATCAAGTATGGGAGGAGATCACACATATGCTAATCTTGGGTCTAATTAGGTTATTGATTAAATTCTCGTTAAATCCTTAATTAAATTCTCGATAAATTCTTTTTAAATCCTCGTTAAATCCTTGTTAAATCATCAATAAATCATTGTCAAATTCTTGTTAAATTCTTATTAAATTCTTGATAAATTCTTGGTAAATCCTGGTTAAATCATCGTTAAATCCTTATTAAATCCTTGGTAAATTCTTGTTAAATTCTCGTTAAATCCTTTTTAAATACTTGGTAAATTCTTGTTAAATCCTCGTTAAATCCTTGATAAATTCTCATTAAATCCTTGGTTCAATCCTTGATAAATCCTTGTTAAATTCTTGATTACATTCTTGGTTTCCGCTTGCATCTTAGTCATTGGTTTGGTAAAGTTTATGTAACAAGTTAAAAGTCATGACTATAAAACTATTAATATTAATAATATTAATATTGTAGTATTTATGGTATTAATATTGTAGTATTTATGGTATTAGTATTAATTAGTATCTGATATAGAATTGGTTTGTGACTTGACTCGTAATCTATCATAGCTTGGTCCATAAGTTAAGTATCCCTATATAAGGCCTCATATGTACTCCATAATTCTCAAGTTATATTAATAGAGTTTTGTTCTTATATTGTTTGAGTATATGACTTTCTCTTATATTATGTTTATTGTTTATATTTTTATATTAACTCTAATAGCGCTCTAACTTTATTATCCCTTATACCTTTTATTAGAAAATTGCACATGTATCTGACCCAATTCATTCTGCTTATAGCACAAACATCCTCAACAATCGAAATATAATATTGACTCACATTTACGCTTGTGGTGGGACACAAAACTGCCCCCATAGTGTACAGAAAAAATAGCCTTTTGAAGTTTTCTTGGCTATCCCCTCCATTTATCTTCTCAAGAATTTTTTGGAAATGATTTAAAGTAGTCATTGGCCTCTTTCATATATCCTTTGCTTCCGAACTCACTTCAGCACTCTCCACTTGTTCCACATTTGCTACTGGAATACTCATGTCACCAATTTCTTTTTCTATAAAACAAAAATAAATTATATTTAGCATTTTCTTCTTTAAGCAAATTAACAGGTTAAAGACAAATAAATACCAATAATATTCTCATAATTCTTCACATTGCAAGCATGAAAGTATTTATTAAGTTCATCATTAAATACGGAATTGCTACTGAGGGTATTGCGTATTCAAATAAATTCATACCTACCACATTCCTATGATTTCATCAGAGAGTGCTTTCATTATATGTCTCACAATTCCTAATAATCAAATATATATTTTTTCATCATATTTCAACCCATCACGTCATACAATTACATTCATGGCATACACTATTCACCTTAACAATAATCAAAAATTTACTAAATATACCAACTAATTAGGATATCAGGATGTCAACTTTAAGGTAATACTTATCTAGGATCATTAACTAAATAGCAGCTGAAGTAATTACCTCAATTGGAAATCAATTCAAGATTCAAATTTTTTGTAATTTACACATATTTTTTAACCACCCAATTTTCACAAATAACTTCAAAAAATTCACTTTACCTTTTAATTAACTTACGTTGTAGCAACACCCAAGCACAAATCTTTGATCTACTGCCACGAACAACGAATCCGCAACCTAATCTATACAATATAACCCAATCTTTCAAATTCTCCCTAATTTCTTGGAAAATAACCCCACTCTCTCATGGACTATACCAAAGCGCCATTGAACAAGAGCCGATCTGTTGTATGTAATGGAATCTGGTCAGTCTAATACATTATTTTAGAGAGAGAATGAATTACACTAAAATGATCGAAAATGGGTTATCCTCTAGGGTTATATATATATATATATATATATTGGTTTTTTGGGTCGGGCCCTAAAAATTGGGTCTTATAGTTACTGTTCAATAAAATATTTTATTTACTTACTTTGTCCAATATTAAAATCGGTATTACCTATTTTGTCCAATGGTGAATATTAAAATTTCGATGTCTATATTATCTTGAAATGTAAATTTGTTATAAAATTGTACAATATATATATGGTGAATATTGTCTTGAGAAAAGAAATACTCTTGAGAAAACAAATACTATTACTTGATTCGGGCGATTATTATTGTCTTTAAAATTATTATGCTATTAATAAAACAAAATTTGTAACAACACATGGATAGCAGGATGAGGTATATGTCCTGTCGTGCAATATTAAAATTTTGTGTACAACTTGTGTCGCGCGAGGCACATGATGCACCCATTCTCATGCAGATGCAGCTAATCTCACTGTCGCGACTTGCTGATACTATTAACAGAATTTTTTGGGTCTGCTTGTTCTAAAATAAAACTTGACACAAATTAAATTAAAATAAAATTTCTCAATACTTTATGTGAACCGAACATTTAGGTAAAATTATTGACTTCAGATACTCGAGCACTTCAGAAAAAATGAACAATGGGTCAATCTCATATTTACATAGGAAATGTTATTAGAACATGTGGATTGACAATTTTGTCTTAATCACACACATTTAACAAGTGAGTATATTATATAGTTCACTTTTTAAGGAAATGATAACACTCTTTATTTGTGAAAAATCTGAATATATATTAAAAAAAATTCAAATAGAAATAATCTCAATCTCTTCCTGTATATAAATAGGGTAATCTCGAAAAATATTATGCATCCGAAGATATGAGAAGGAGACAGTACTTGTAGAAGAATATGATATTATTGAGATGTCAAATAACGATTACATGAGAGACATTATATAAGCTTAACCTATTTGTGGGTCAGGTAACTTACATCTAATCTAACTTAGAATTTAAGAAACTTATTATCATAATAATATAAATACTATAAATATAATATTAATTATATTAATATAATTAATATTAT
>JAUMHB010099009.1:0-10406 GCA_032359685.1 Pittosporum tobira
TTTCCACGTAAATCTTGTGTCTTAATTCTATTTCCGCATAATCTCAAACTTTCACTTTAGTTGTGAGATTGCTTCGAACACGTAATTCTTCCTAACACTTATCATACACCCTCAACTAATTTTGGATATGGAGTGCATTGGCATATGGCTATATGTTCAAGGTTCTGATGGATCTATAGCATGCATGCATGAAAGTAGAACCTTCTTTTATTTCCCGAATCAAAGAAGCTCGGAAAAAGGATGATGAGTTTTGGGGAATCGTAGAGGGCATCGAAGAAGGTACTCAAACAGGAATGAGGATTGAT
This sequence comes from Pittosporum tobira, assembly GCA_032359685.1. Classification (NCBI taxonomy): domain Eukaryota; kingdom Viridiplantae; phylum Streptophyta; class Magnoliopsida; order Apiales; family Pittosporaceae; genus Pittosporum; species Pittosporum tobira. Next base: position 306 of record JAUMHB010099009.1, read on the forward strand.
GAGGATGGGGTGATTTGGTTTGGAAAATGGTTATGTGTTCCAGTTGATCCAGATTTTTGCAATGCAATTTGGACCTAAGCTCATAGTTCTACTTTTTTTTATACATATGGGTTATACAAAAATGTATAGAGATTTGAAGGAAAACTTTTGGTGGAACAGTAGAAAAAGAGATGTGGCCGAGTTTGTGGCTAAATGCCTCACTTGTCAGCAGGTAAAGATTGAGCACCAATATGCTAATGGTTTATTGCAACAACCATTCTAGTTTGGAAGTGCAAAGATATATCGATGGATTTTGTGACGGGCTTGCCAAAAACATTCTTTAAGAACAACACCATTTAGGTAGTCTTCAACCAAATTACAAAATTGACTCATTTATTGGCCATTCGTGAGGACTTTTCGATAGATAGGTTGGCAAGTATATTTCAACAGGAAATTATTCGACTTCATGGGACTCCAGCAACTATTATTTCGGATCAGGATCCACGATTTACTTCTCGTTTTGGAAAGGTTTCCAATGAGCTTGGGGTACTAGACTCAATCTTAGTTTAGCCTTTCATCCGCAAACTGATGGGCAATCAGATAGGACTATTGAAAATTTGGAAGATATGATGAGATCATGTGCTATTGAGTGAAAAGGAAATTGGGATGATTATTTGAGCTTGGTGGAGTTTGCATACTATAATAGTTGGCAAGCTAGCATTGGTATGGCTCCTTTTAAAGCATTGTATGATAGAAAATGTAGAGAACCAACTTGCTGGGATGACGTAGGCGAAAGAGTCATAGAAGAAATAGAGTTGGTTAGAATTATAACAAAGAAGGTGACATTGGCTAAAAACAAGTTGAGAGAGGCTCGATTGCGACAAAAAAGTTATGCTGATACATATAGGAAGGCGTTGGAGTTTGCACCTGGTGAACATGTGTTTTTAAAGGTTCCTCCATATAAAGGCGTACAACAATTTGGATTGAAAGGGAAAATTAGTCCACATTACAATATTGGCCCCTTTAAGATACTTGTAAGAGTTAGGGAAGTAGCTTATCGATTAGCATTACCCCAATAATTATCTTTCATGTTTCGTTGTGGAGAAGGTACAATTATCATCCACTCCATGTAGTAGGATATCCACTAGATAAGATTTGTGAGGACCTTTTTTACGATGAAGAACATAGGCAATTTTGCAGCATCAATAATGAGTTATGAGAAGGAAAACTATTTCGTTTGTTAAGGTACTGTGGAAGAACCATCCAGAGCTAGAAGCTACTTGGGAGACCAATAATAATAATATAAAAGGTAAAATATATTAAGAAAATAAAAAAATTAATGGCCATAATAATGACAGAATTAAATTTAAAAGAAAATTAAGTTAAGATATAAAAAGGAGAGAAATTAATTGATTTATTGTTAGTTGGTTAGCAAAATATGCATTTTAGTAGGATACTGAGTATTATAATTAATAGATATATCCAATCAAATAAGGTATTATCAGTTACCAAGCTAAAATAACGTGAGAGAGATAGAGAGTATGCTGGTGTAGTGGCGAAGCGAGAAAATTAGAGAGATGCATAGAGAGGAGGAAGAAGTGAAGGATCAAGGAGAAAAGAGACTTAATAGATTGTAAGTTTGTTCCTGAATTTATTCTTCCTTTTATAAATATAGGACACGTAATTATAAAATTATAGGTCTTCACATAGATATACTGTTCATCGCATAGTACTATTATGCATGAAATACAAAAGCCTATGCTTTGATTTGACCACAAATTCAACTATCTATGCTTAGGTATATATATCAGAAGGGATGGAGTGGTTCCAAGACTTAATAACATCATTATTAATCATTAAGTTATGTAGGAGTTTGGGTGACTGGTTGTGTTCGATAGGCATATGAACCAAATCAGAGGAGTATTATTTTGTTAGTTTCTTGATAATTACTACAAGTCTATAGATAACTTGACTATAATTTTAACAGTAAAGCTTATGATCCAATTGTTAGCCATACCCGTTTATTTGTGGACAATTCAAGTATGAGAATCAGTAAAGGGCATAGTTGCTATATAGTGATGATAATGTATATGGAATCAAACTTGGGCACTACAACTTGTTTTATATAAAAAAAAAAATAGAACAAAAACAAAAGTAAAACAATATTTTAAATAATCTCTGTTTATTAGTGTCATTTTAGATAATTAGACATTTAATGTTTAACTAATTATTAATTAATGTTTCTAACTTTAGATTAATCGTATTTATATTAAATGCGTTAATTAATATTGAAGCGATTATTTTAGGTGATTGATTAGAGGTTTGCATTTGAGCTCGACGTTTGAGGTTACTGCTTTGAGTACGTATTTGCTTGTCAAGTATCAGATAACCTCCTCTTCGGCTATATTCATTTTGTATGAATATATGTAATTGTTAATTTGTTTGTTCATAGCGAAATAGAAATTTTCATTTTTATAATTCTATTCCTTCCATTTGCTTGACTTCATGAATAACAAAATTCAATATTCATGTGTTAAGTAGTCGTTTAGAAATTCTAATGTGATATTTATTCAGTTTTGGTTTGTTAATATGATTTGAGAAATAATTTGTATATGTGGTATATATCATTGAGCTTTTTGTGACCATGCCCTTCTTGGCATGAGTTGAGACATGAAGATGTATTCATTTGTGCTCCGATAAGTGCAAGTTTGGCCATTTATTAATTATTTTTGATTCGTTTGGGATACGTTAAGTCGGCCCTATTATATTTGTGACTTGCGTACAGGTTAGTGATGGATATGCCGATACACATGAACGTCGTTCTGTGTAACCAACCTAGTTCGGATACTTTTTGTTGTGTTGAGTCAAGTATGTTACTATTTGGTTTGATATACTTAACACTAGTTTCTATTCATCTATTAGTATGCATTTGATATTGTTTTGTATCGTTTAGTTGTAGATTCTACTTATTTATTTTTTAATATTTAGTTTTTATATCATTTATATTATCCACACTAAGTTTTTGCTCAATTGTTCTTTGGCAATTCAGGAGCTTGAACTACTTGAAAAGAGCAAGAGATTTGGGATGTTTAATAAGAGGGATCCCGTCAATTTGAATAGTACTTTCAGTTTCGTTTAAATCTATACTCTATATTATTAACCAAACTTTCGTCCCGGTGTTTTTTGTACTGACGGGTTGAACCAAAAAGAATTTGGCTCATTCAGTTTTCATATCTTTTCCTCTCCCGTTCTCTTCTTCTCCCCTCCCCTCGCCTCTCTACTGGTTCTCTTCCTTCTCTCTCATCTCCTTTTCTCCTTCTCCTATTACCAAGGCCAATTTCTTCTCCAAGATCGCAACCATAGTCGTTAGCTAGGATGGATGATGCATCCCAATTCAAGACAGAGAAGATGAATCGCTGGAAGGATACGGACGGCAATTCCTGCGATCTCTGCTCCATCATCTTTTAACCCCACTGGCGAATGGTCAAAGGTTATTTCTTTCTCTATTTCTGTTATTTGAATTATATATGCATGCACAATAAGTATGTATGTATTGAATTCTTATGCCTTTCAATTTTACCAACACTTCATCTCTGTTCTAGAGACAGTTAACTACATAGTTTTGTATGTACATAGAAGAAGAAGATGTTTGTATAAAAGGGTGTTCCCTGTAGCCCTTATGTGACATGATCAAAATCTATCCCCAACCTTAAGCGAAGGTACGTTTCTTCATTGCCTTAATTTTTATTGCTTTTATTACCAATTGCTCCCAATTTACCTACCGGGCTAAGTATATAAAGTAATCCCGACTCAACTCTTCCTTACATTCCGACATCTCTTCCATAGACTGGCATTTGATGTTGGTAACACTTCATTATTTATTCTTCATGAAATTTTAATATTTCGGGTTCGAGGTGTTATCATTTTGATTGGTTGAACTGCAAAAATTCCATTTTTATTTATATATTTCTTCTATCTTGAATTGATATTTGTACTTGATTTTATGGTAATGTTAGCAGTAGAATATACTAGGCCTACCCTTTTACATTCGAGCTGTTTGATATTTGATTCAAATAGTTTTTCAGTTCAACTACTTTTGTGATGCTCAGTGCATATATATTGTTGTTCTTAGACCTTGTGTTTTGGCGAGGTTATTCTTATTCAAGCATCACTTGAGCAAAACAGGAAACTCATTGGCCTGACAAAGAGTAAAAGAACAAAAACATCAAAAAGAAATACAGAGAAATGTATTTTGATTTATTGCCAATTTAATCCCTTAAGATATTTTACTACTTCCGTCCCTGTTTAAATGTCCAAAATATCTGACTATTTGTAGCATGATTTTTAAGACATTCCAAAAACACATTTATATATTATAGTATATTTTTTGATTATTTTTGTATTCTTAAAATTATTTGTATGTTATAGAGTATATTTGGTTTTAAAGGTTTCTGGTGCAAACTAAAAATGGTAGTGATTAAAGGATTTCCATCATTTATATTTTATTTTTTTTTAAATCTGCAATTATTTTATGCTTTTAGTAATTAGTTATCACGTAAAAATACAAAATTGAAGTCGAAATCAATGCATTTGTATGCAATATGATACTCCATATGGTCAGCTTAATGGTTACTTGCTGTTAGGGATCGTTCTAAATTAGGGTTAGGGTTTCCACCTTGGTCCTAATTAGGGCAACATGGCATTCCACGTGGCAACCTAACGCTCGCGTGGCAGTATGACATTAGATCGGCTATCCTCAAGGCTCGGCCCTACCCCGCAAAGCAGCATATCCGACTGGCCACCCTCAAGGCTCGGCAGCCCCGCCTCGCCTAAAGAATGATCGGCCCTCGGCATTCGACTCCCAGAAAGCACAAAGCCAGGCCAATCGGCCTCCCAGGGGTTCACACCCGCATTGGTCCGCCCGGACCTTACCATTAAGAGCTCCCAAATTGACCTCGGCCTCAGTCTGGTACTCCGCCATGATCGACTCCAATCGGCGACGAGTCAGCGTGCTCAGCATGTTACAGTCCGGGCGGCTGACCCGGTCCCCATACTCCACTTCTCCACCGAGGTCCTCCACCTCATTCCCGAAACTACTCGCTAGCTCAACCTCGCCACCATCCACCTCACTAGGAGTTGTCTCGTCCTCAGGCAAGTCCCTCGGCAAAGTCGTCACCTTACTACTGGGCCCTGTCGTCTCCTGTGAACGGGACCTACTAAGGTGCTCGGCAGACTCCATTACCGCCGCCTCACACTGCTAATCTCAAAGGGGCCAAAGTGAAAACGAAGGAGACTCACCCCCTCTTTAAAAGCACCCCAACCCTACGGTTGGGGTTCCCCCTTGGAAATCCAACGGCCACTAGGTGATAACTATATCATGCCTCGCAAAAGCAATTATCACGCCACAATTAATGAGGGCTTCAGAAGACTTGTGAACCGACACCTCATTAAATGCTCTGAAAAGGCGCGTGCACGCGGACAATAATTCAAAACGACAGACGACTCGAGACCCCTCCAAACGACCTGGGACCCACCCGGCTAACTTCCATCCCAACTGATTGAAGGACAACTAGACTCAGAGCCCGACGGCGCACTAAAGTACCCCGTCGGACTGGGGGGACATTGTTAGGGATCGTCTTAAATTAGGATTAGGGTTTTCACCTTGGCCCTAACTAGGGTAACGTGGCATCCCACGTGGCACACGTGACAGTATGACATTAGATCGGCCATCCTAAAGGCTCGGCCCTGCCCCGCAAGGCAGCATATCCGACCGGCCACCCTCAAGGCTCGGCAGCCCGCCTCGCCTAGAGAAGGATGGGCCCTCGACATTCAACTCCCAGAAAACACAAAGCCCGGCCAATCAGCCTCCCAGGGGTTCACACCTGCATTGGTCCGCCCGGACCTTACCATCAGGAGCTCCCAAATTGACCTCGGCCTCAGTCTACCCAGGTAACGGATCCACTCGGCCCCGTCAGATGCACCCGGCCCTGCCTGGTTCGAGCCCATCAGCTGAAGGCAATAAAGCAAGTTCCCAGACGATGTCAAATCAGCCGCCTAACCCTGCAGCCCTGTCAACTCGAAGCAGGCGCGCCATACCTGTTGTCAACTCACAGCAGGCACACCATGCCTACTTTATTGGGGTGCGGGTCAAGGTAAAAGGTCTACAAATACCTCCTCCTTCATACAGAAAAGAGAGAGGCCCTTCTGCTCTAAACCCAAAACAGAGCCAATACCCTGCAACTCACCGGTAAACTCACCGAAACAGTATATACACTCCAAACTCCACAAAAATATTCCGGTAATCCCTTCCCTCTCCCACTCAATAATCAGATCTTCATCTTTATCCTTGTTAACTTAAGCATCGGAGAGGGGAACGAGGAAACACTCCCCTCATGTTTCCCATGTTTTAGGTTTGCCTGTTCCTTCTGTTGACGTGTGCCAGCTGGAAACGAGGCTTGGAGGAGGTCAAAGATCAGAGCTATCTCAACACTTGCTATTGCAAAATCTGTATAACTTTTATCCCATAGACTGTTATTTTTAAAAACAGAAAGGGAATTCCATTCCAAAATGATTCTTTGTAGTCTTAATTTAATTGTAATTTGTACAATATGTGGATTCGTGCTCACAAATTCACTAAATTTATGTATCCATTTCAAGGGTAAAACTTTTCTTTAAATTTTTAGTCTATGTTATGGTGGAAATCAGTCGTCTATTTGCTCTGAGAATGCAAAGATGGGGGAGATCGACATGCTTCTGGAGGTCACCTAGCAGATTGAGGGGCAAACGATTTGTGCCCAAGATGCTGTTAGGCTTGTTCACGGTCTTATCAGGCATTTCAGACTAGAGCTTGAAATGAGACTTTGGGAGCGGGCAGATGGGGGTCACAACAGGTTGCTGTTGCCTGAATGCACATATAAGGTTGTCTCTTAAACTTGTGCGCTTTCTGTCTAATTTTAAGCAAATTTACAAGCATACTCTCCTTTTGTTTAATCCATACGCAGTCCCAGAAAAATAGCATTAGTTAGTTTCTTGATTACATTTTGCTGGATTCCTATAAAGAAACTAAGAGCTTGCTGATGCAGGACAAGCCCAAGAGGCTATTTGGAAGCCCATGCCAAGAAGTCAATGAAATAAAAGAATTCTAGAATATTAGCTTATTTAATTTTTTAATAATATTATTTTCCTTATTTAATTGCTTTAGCTTGGGTTCCTTATCGGGGTCTTATTTTGCTTTTATTGTGGCTGGTGTGCCATTTCAAGAATATTAGTGATTGTTGGGAATTTATTAAAATAATATTTTTCTAAATTGGCAGGTTTTACTAGAAAACATAAAGGATTTGTCAATTTCTCTGCAAGTATAGGTAACAACTTTGTTCCTATGCAATTCATATATGAACTTCTTAGAGAAGTTAAAGAGTGTAAGTTTAGTTAAGAAGAAATAAAAGAATGTTTTTTTATGCGATAAATCTGAAATGTTGTATCTTTTACAACGGATATGAATTTATCATATGTTTGTTTATAAATAACAAATTTTCCATGAAAAAATGTGACCTCGCTGATTATATTCATGATTTATGTGAAATTACCATATGTTTGTATATATTAATTTGGGCTAAAATGTATTTTTGACCATGTGTTTTTACTACTTTTAGACATTGAACTCTGACAAAAAAAAAATTTAAATCGAACATCAATGTTCATACATTTTTAGAAATTGACCTTCCGACCAAAATTTCGTCCAATTTTGATTGGAAAGTGACGTCATGCTTTTTTCTTAGAGGTAATATCGTAATTTCATTAGATTAATATGGCAGAATAAGACATTGAACCCCAATAAAAGAAAACATTTAGAAATCAAACCTTAAACTATGTAAAATTTTAGAAACCAAACCTTAAATTATGTAAAATTTTCAATTTTATTTTACCAAATAATTTTAATTAATTTTTATTTACAATATATTTTTAGTTATCATTGTTTAATAGTTTTGATTTATAAAATTATATATTTTTTGAGTTTTAATTTCGATTTTATTTTAGTTATTTTATTTTTTTTGAGGTTAGGGTTCAATGTCTAAAATTACAGAAAACTCAAGGTCAAAAATAAAATATTTTCTGAAGTTTTTGTATGTGAAATACCGATTAAGCTCTTCCTCCGTTCAATTAATTATATTGTGCTGATCTGAATGTTCAATTTCTAAAAATATATGAACATTAAGGTTCACTTTGAAGAAAAAAAATTGTCACGATTCAATGTCTAAAAGTGATAAAAACACATGATCAAAAATACATTTTAGTCATTAATTTGTGATATGACGTTTGTTTGCCGAGTAATTGAAGTGACTTTTCTCTGGAAGAATATGGCAGATTAGGCGGATATTGGAACATGAAATTGATGAAAGTTTGGTACATGCGTGGACCTTTTGGAGCAAGGATGTCATGAAAAGTAACTATAAAAGCTTTTGGAAGCCCAATGCTATCCAATTTTGTATGCAAATGCTGAGAATCAGTAAGCTTTCAAGAGCCTTATAGCAACAATTTTTTATTCATATTTATGCATTGGGTGGATAAATTCTATTTCATATTATTTTGTTTTAGCTGTCTTTTTTGTGTCATTGATCATATATCTTTGTAAATTACAATTAGTGTGTGTGTGTGTGTATACATATTGCCTTTGAATTTTTCAGCAATATAATTTTTAAAATTAAACATTCTATCAATAGCCAATCGATGATACAACAAAAACCTACTAATGAAAATGTCAGTGTCTAAGCACCGACTCAAATAAGAGAGCAAAAAGTTTGATGATGTTTACATTGTCAACCCAACAGAAACAATTACCTTCAAGCTTTTGAACATCAGTTAGCTTTGAGCCTTTGAACATTGAAAGTGTACTAGGCTTACCCGTGCATTGCACGGGCTTTTGTGCTAGTAAATAATATTAGATTTCACTTTTAATAATTAGGTGTTTTTGGTCATTTTAACATTCACCCTCCGATTTTATAAATTATACTGGAGTTAATTTTGTATTTTGAAATTTTCTGTATTGATGAGATCATGTCAAATTTTATGATTTTTAAAATAAATTGAGATTTCTTAGAATTCTGATAACATTGTAAAGTTTTGTCATGTATGGGTGTTACAATGATAGAGAGTACCCTAATAAGGAATTTTCAGCTTATATCGAGGGATCAACAAAGGTTGAAGAAGCAATAAGAGCAGCAACCAGCAGAAGAAAGAAAGAAAGAAAGATGAGAATAAAGTGGCAAATCTAAAAAGAAGTTCATAGAAAATTGGGTCAAGTACCGAAGAAAAGTGAAAGAATCTCTTCAACAAGGTACTTTGAGAACCCATTGACTAAGTGTTATATTATGTATGTACTGATAGGAGTTTAGTTTTTAGCAATAGATTTGTTAGCACATGGGAAGCGTACCATGTGTAGATACATATCTTCTGAATTGAATGAGCCAATTACCCTGAGTGAAAGTCATTATATATGGATAAGTTGTAATATTCATACAAAATATGATTTTCAAATATCAATTGTAGGTATATTACTCAATTTTCATCTCAAGTTATCATTTTTAAAACTCTCTCTGAGCACTTAAGTACTAGGCCAAATACTCTTAGATGGAGTATTAACGAGTTGGTTCATTTCTCAATAATCGCCTAGTATGATAGCAATTAACAACCAAATAGTCACCCTACACACTAAGTCTTCCACCCATTGAGTAAGTCCGTCTCATGATTTTTAGAACCTTGTCATTTTTTATGCTATTGTTAGATTTTTTAATGCAATCAGTTCTCTAAATTGAAATAATATTTTCAGAATAGTCATAAATGAACATTTCTGTAGTATTGTATGTTTTGGGTTTCTCATAAAGTTAATTGCTAATGAGAGTGGTTAAAATTGAGAACAATCTGGAAATCAATTCTTATTCTTTTTGCAGTCTACTTTGAGGGCTAGTTCTCTAAATCCGATCCTTGAATCATTGTTAATTTTGGACACGTGGCATTTCCGTATGTTAGCAAACTATACACCAAATCAGATAATTATGGAGAGAATAATGAAAGTAATTTTATTAATAATGAATCTGTATAATAACAATTACATGAGAGACCTTA
>JAUMHB010099020.1:0-17199 GCA_032359685.1 Pittosporum tobira
TTTTCTTTGGCGGGGCATTAAGATTGGCTTTACATGGTTTATGGATTCTGATCCCCTTACATTTTGTAAATATTCTTGAAAGTAGAACTCACACTGGAAGAAAAACATAAATTTAAAACAATTTTATACATGGATAAACTAAGATTTTTACTCCACATGAACTTTCAATATATTTTCACTATACATATATTCCTTGTATTACCTCACAAACGATATTTAAGAGTATTACTAAATCCAAACCCGATACCATATTACTGATTACGAGACGGCAAAAAAAAAAAAAAAAAACTAAAATTTTACATTCACATAGTTAAGAAAACAGCATCACTAAAAATATTGCGGCCATGTACGTAACAATTGTTCAAAATGCACTTTCTACTCATTTACACCATTTGCTGGAACGACTTACTAATAATGAGATTTGAGTTTTGATTTGCTGCAGAACCCGCCATGAATCACAATGCTAAACCTCCTCCCATATCAATGATAGCATTCTCTAGTTTAATCAACATATCTGGTGTCATCAAAACCAACAGGAGGAAAAAAAAAAAAGAAAAAAAAAAAATTAAAATATCATGAACGATTAACATTTAGCATCAGGGGGACTATTAATCAGAGAAAACACGACTCGGTTTCGAAAACGTCAAGTCTAAACACAACTCAAGAAATTGCTTCCTACTTTCTTTCTATGAGCTACTACCCAGAAGGTAGATATAAAATGCCAGTTTCTTTTTTTGTTAAGTAATGAAGCACTACTCCTACAACCAGCGCACGTAAAGCTAGATAAATATTAGAAAATGGAGCAACATTTCTTTCTTCTCAGAAGTTAAGGAGAGTAAAGATAAAGTTCCCAAGATACAGTATAATAAATAAATCTGCATCCATTATCCAATGACATGCAAACCCACATCTTTGCATAAATTTCTACTAATAATTGCTCAGCTTAGTAGATGCACTTTGGTGCATCATAACGTAAGAGTGACAATTGTTAAGCATTTATCTGTTGAATTTTCTTACCGTTGAAGGATGAAGCAGTCATGTATTTCTGCAAAAAATAAATAAATAAAATAAAATAAGAGGAAAAAAATTAGGAAAGTAGCATTTAGAAAAGCCTTTACGATTCATGAAAGCAAGTGCCAAGTGGCATTAGGCGAAAAATATTATATTTGAAGTAAGAACTCTGACGTTCAAGGCAGAGAAAAGACACACAAAGCAGAGTAAGAATAATTCGGGAATTACTGCAATTTGGGTGTTGAGATCAACTTCCTCATGTCCTGACGGTGGTTCTGTACCATCCATAATCTCAGTCAGACAAAAGCAGCCCATAAAAGGCAATTCAGTATGCATTTAGTTCTCCTTATACCTTGTTGAGCCTCAGTGCAATCATCGACCAGTAATGTCGTGAAGGTTGAAGGCAATGGTGCATAGGTGTCTTCAAATTCATGCTGAAGTGTTGATTTCTCAAAATTTGTCACTCCATCATCCAAGGATTCGATTAATGGAGGATAATTTGCAACAGAATAAGCATTGATCAATTCTTCATCAGCTCTGTAACGAACAATATCTTTTAAACAAATTTAACTAGTACACAAATGGTTGAGTATTTGTATCATCAGATTTCTTTTAAACATGCATGTAAGCAGCTGTACATGAAGAACCACATTTCACCTGTGATGTACTCGTTTTGCAGAGACGTGACATAAGTTTTCTGAGCTAGCACCTAATCTTTCCTGCGGGAGAAAAGTAACATTTCTGTACACGATCAAGAAATTGCTGATATGATGGCCACAACCAAGAGGAAGAGCGTATTCAAATTGGAAAATAAAATGATGTCCTGTGCGCAATTTTCACACCTTCAAAGTGTTTATGAATGTTTCTGATTCAGAAGAATTCGGAAATCGCATGGCAAACTTTTGGATCTGCACTATTTGAACAGAGAATATGAATTTAAATAATTGGTATGCTAGAATAACAGTTAAGCCAACTAGCAACATATGGAAACGAAATACTGAACCAAAAGATTTTAGTTTTTTCTCCCCCCACCCAACGCTTAATAAAGTTGAAAATAAAGTATTATAGACCATTGTTAGTAAAGGATAATGTCTAAAACTATTCTTACTGATATAGTGTTTACACTTTACATGGAAATTATATATTCTAGTTACCTAATTTTCTTGTCAAGGTTCAAATTTTGGGCTTGGAATATAACATGAGAAGACAGAGTTACTTATGCTTTTGAGAGAATGGGACAACAAAATGAAATCATTCTTATCAGATATCGGCAGTTACTATTTGTATTTCTTTTGGCCATTCATCAAGGATAACATGTATACAAAAGACCAGTGCAGCCCTGAAATCCCTGCTGATATTTGATGAAACTAATATTAATTGGGTTTTGTTAGATTTCTACAGCACTTGCCTAACTTCCATTACTAGATGGACTGAACTGCTAAGAAAACACCACTTGACAACTGTTCAAAGCTCTCTCTCTCTCTCTTTCTCTCTCTCTCATCTATCTATCTATCTATCTATATATATATATATATATATAGTATTTCCTCTCTGTTCCACAAAACTCTCTCTCTCTCTCTCTCTCTCTATCTATATATATATATATATATATATATAGTATTTCCTCTCTGTTCCACAAAATGAGTCCCATTTCTCAATTTTTTGTTTGTCCCACAAACAGTTCCTTTTTTTGATATGGTAGTACAAAATGACAACAAGTCCTTAAACACCACTTCACAATCATGTCACCATCACTAACTAGACGATCACCATATGTAGAGGTGGGCATAGGATAAATATGTATCTGTAGAGTTTGTAAATTTTTTAAAATGGGACTTATTTGTGGGACAGAGAGAGAGTACTTTTTCCTACAGCAATACAGAAAGAAAATATCATGTCACAATTTTTCATCTGTCGCATAACAAAACAAAACAAAATGAAAAAAAGCTACCAGCATTAGACCCATCCTATGAAAGCACATGTAAATCTTTGTGAAGGTAAGAGCAAAAGCAAGGCATGATGTAAATGAAATGCGAAGATGAAAGACTCGTGGGATTGGTGAACCTCAGTAATCATCTGATCAAGGGCTCTAAAGAACAGATGATAAAAGTTTATCCATGAACAATAATCACAGAACGTATCTAAGGGCAAAGACATATTTCGTAGGCAATGGGGAGATATTAGATATCACACTTGCAGAGGAATCTTTTCACATGTAGACCAGTTAGTTGGAGGGTTAACCATAAAAAAGTAGAAATAACAATTGTAGGCCTTCTATTTATTTGTTGTCCTGTGTTTAACACAACGATTGACAAAGTCATGTTTCAACGTTTAGGTCCCTCCTCAGCTTTCATTGCAAGCAAATGAAACTTCTTATAGATATAAAATTCCAATCATGCACCAAGCACATCAAGTTTAAAAGTTCATAAAAGTGCTAACTTGGTAAGCAACAGAAATTTAGAAACTTGCCTGTCCAATGCAATCTTTAAAGCTTGCAAATACAACTCTGCTACCTTTGACAGGGCGCTGGGAATCACATGATGACAGTTGAGGCCAGGAGAAATGGAGCTTGGAAACAAAATGTTGCTCCTGCAAGTATTATATGTACCATAAAACAATCCTCAACTCAATTAGCATTTCAAAGCTTAACTACTATAAATCAGAGACCGCCAAGCCAGAAAAATGATTAATTGAACTGAAAGTGATAGAGCCATAGCAATGAAAGTAAATGATGATTATATCTTGTTTTCAACAAATAAGAGATAACTGTGCCTAAATCTCAAAAGGACACAAAACACTTGATCTTGTCATCCCCATCTATAAAGATGTGAAGTAACACCATATATGTGACCAGAAAGCACATTGAGATGCTAGTAATCCTTGGTTCTACATCCGGGGAAAAAAATAGTGAGAAAATAACATTAATCCTCTAAACTATGTGATTACAAGAGCCAATAAAACACAAACTATACCTTATCTGACCTGCAATTCATTTCTTGCCCTATTGGGATATTAATGTCTTCATAAGCGTCCATAAATATATACAGTTTCACAACAAGGAGGCAACTACACAGTTGTAACCCCAATTAGTAGAGGATTCTAGGTTTTCTCTACTCCTATTTTAAAACATAAAAATAGAGTTTATGTAAAATTAAAAAATAAAAATATGTCAAGCAATATTTGTAAGTAACAAGTATTACTACGCAATGTTCTTTTATAGCTTTCACATTTTTTCGCGCGCACACATACAATAGTCAGGAACAATAATATATACTAGTAATAATAAGTGAATCTCACGAAGATTTTGCCGTGGAGATAGATGACGAGGACAAGGTGGGGAAGAGAATGATCATCGGCGGCGACGGTGGTGTAGTAGAGGTGGAGAGAAGCGGCGGCAGAGGTAGAGAGCCAAGTGCCTCCTCTATGAAGCCGCTTACGAGACTTGGATAGCGGCCTCAGTCTCCGACTAGTGGGACCATCGACACCATCATCATCGCCACCACTGTTAACGTTACTCGTCTTCCAGCCGTTTGATTTTGCGACGGTATCTGGATTTGTGTTATTAGGATTCGTCGTCGGAGGAGGGTAGTTGAAGAACCTAGCATACTCTGTTTCGTAGTGCTCTCTCATCTCAATTCCATTCCCATTGTTGTTTATGTACGTGACAATGCTAGTCCCACCCTCCATTTATTTTCCCGCTCTCGCGCGCCCTCCCCCCCTCCCTCTCGCTCCCCTCCTGTTTTTGTTTCTGACAAATGGCTCACCTGAATCAATTTGGGATCTCGGGACTCTGCTGCGGCTACTGCAGTAATACAAATAATGTACAGGGGTGTTTTAGTCATTTAGGATCTTCCGTTGCTCACCCAGGCATTTCTGATTACTGGTTTGTTTGGAGTAACTTTCGTGTTCAATTTTTAAGATACCTCGCTTTTCACTAAAAAAATTTACTATGATTCATTGAATTTTGAAAATAAGAAAATATCATTCATAATATTTTTTTTAAATAGTTAAAATCCTCATAATATACTTTAATAAAATTAAATAATGTAACTTATTTTCCAATTAAATAAATTATCTTTTTAATTTTAAAATTTAATAAATTACTTCAAATTTTATTATGGCTTTTACTACCTGTAACACAATTTATGGACAACTGTCGTGTATATAGACTACAGACTGTGCCCGTAGCATTACCAATTTTTTAATTTTATTTTTATTCAAAATATTGACATTCTTATAATTTCGTAATATTTCATCTCTTCCATAATATAAAAGCAAAATAAATTTTAAAATACACATTTATTTCAAATTTAATTACTTTTTCAAATATTTTTTCCTCTACACTATCTCTCTCCAAAATCTTTCACTCAAGACTATTCAAATTATAACTCGTTATGTAATTTTTTTGTGTAATTGTTTAAAATTTGTTTTTCTTATAACTATAATTTTACTGTATAACGTATGTAATGAAATGTCAAAAAATGAATATAAATAAAACTAAAATGCATATAATCTATAAACAGTGACATGTATTGATTTTTGACTCAAATATGAATAATTTTTACATTTTTAACAAAATGCTCTTATTTGCAACATCTGGTTCGGAGAACAATCTCATTCCATATTTTATGGCTTCATTTAAAATTGAATTTTCCAAAATTTGACATTCTGTTCAGAATGGTCAGATGAGAGTTTTTATACCCGTACAACTTTCCTACACCTTGGACTCCACCAAGACTGGAAACAAATGGATCTGCTGATACAGTATGCATCTCGGGAACTTTCTCCGAATCAGCATATTGCAGCTTCCCTAGATTGAAACAAGCTACCTTTAGTTGACGTCTTGACGATGATGCAGAGATTTCGGAACCCGAAAGGAATAGGAACATGAATGTCCGTTCTGTTTATCCACAAAGGAGAGAGAGAAGCATGCTTAGTCGCTTACTAGTTATAGATTCTGTTTATGTACTACCAGAGTGGGGCATGTAAAATCAATGAAAAATCAAAGAGAAACAATAATAGTAGTAATGTTAACTTGATAATTAGATCATTCCAGTGTTTGTTGCCTCCTGTAGGAGTTTCTTGCTCTTGATTTTGAGTAGCACGAAGCGTTTAGTGCCATTCAATCCAGCTAACCCCAGGCACTTTCCTTTTCTCTCCTACCATATCCTCCCTCAACTTCTTCGCATCATCCCACCTCCCATTACCAGCATACATGTTAGAAAGCATAACTTTGTAAGTTTTTTTCTCTGGTTCAATCTCAAAGAGCTGCTGACCTACAATTTCTGTTAGCTCAAAATTCCCATGAATATTGCAGCATGACAGAAGCGCTCCCCAAATGCCAGAGTCCACCGGTGCAGGCATGGACTGGATAAGAGCATAAGCCTCCTCTAACTCTCCAGCCATCCCAAGAAGATTTACCATGTGAACATAATGCTCAGTTTTGGCTATGATCCCAAATTCATCTTTCATCCTTCTGAAAAAATTCCGTCCTTCATTGACTAGACCGGCATGACAGCAAGCACACAGGAGAGCAACGAAAGTAGTTTTATCTGGTTTTAATCCTTCTTCAAGTAATTCCTTGAACATTTCAAAGGCCTTGGATGGAAGCCCATACAAACCAAGATTAGAAATCACTGAATTAAAAGAAACAATATTCTTTCTAGGTGTATTATTGAAAACCCGAATCCCCAGTTCTAGGAATCCACATTTTGAATACATGTCAATGAGTGCAGCAGACACCATGATCTCTGAGTCACAATCATGTCGAACAGCGTATCCATGGATCTCACAGCCAGGACCAACAATCGCCACTTGAGCAGTGGCTGACAGTACGCCAGC
Organism: Pittosporum tobira; assembly: GCA_032359685.1. Lineage (NCBI taxonomy): Eukaryota > Viridiplantae > Streptophyta > Magnoliopsida > Apiales > Pittosporaceae > Pittosporum > Pittosporum tobira. The sequence continues at coordinate 6,853 of JAUMHB010099020.1, forward strand.
AATTAGTATGGGATCTGCCTTGCTACCTTCCATATTCATTTTCTTAAAGATATGCAAGGCTTTCTCATGGTCTCCACACTGAGAAAAACCAGTTATCAAAGAAGACCATGTAACTAAATCAGGTTCATATAAACTATTAAAAACTCTGCATGCCGAATCCATGCATTTATATCTCGAATACATGCTCACAAATGCACTACTTATATGAGCATTAGAATCAAAACCATTTTTCAAACAAAAGCCGTGAATCACCTGGCCGATTTCCAACAAACTAGTATCTGCCAAACCCGAGATCAGCCCAAGCAGAGTATACCCATCTGGCTGCTTGCCTAAGCTTCTCATCATTCTAAACAGTTTCAGCCCTTCTTCCCAATTCCCACAAAGCCCATAACCCGAAATCATTGAATTCCACAGAGCCAAATCGGGTTCTGTTATCGCAAAAAACACCCTACTTGCATAATCAATAAGGCCCACTTTTGAATAAGCAGTCACAAGTGCACTACAACAAACATTATCGTCTCCCAAACCCGAAAATACAACTCCTCCATGTAAAACCCTAAGTCTTTCTAAATCAAAGTTCTCGTAACAGGCACGCAAGACGCATGCGAATGTGAAGCTGTCGGGCTTTATTTGTGAGCTAAGCATCCGTTTAAAGAGAGATAATGCATCGTCAAACTTTTGGGCTCGGGCGTAGGCTCTAATAATGGAATTCCAAAGGTAGACACTTCGGTGGGGACATTCGTCGAACAGTTTGCCAGCGGATAAAAGGTCATCGTTGATGGCATAGAACCTGGTGATTCTAGTAGCATAAAATGGGTCATGCGAGAGACGGGTCTTGCTAACAAATGCGTGCAACTGTTTGGTTTTTAAAAGGGTTTGATGCAGCTTTGAGAGTTCAAAGAGAAGTGAGTTCAATTGAGCGAACATCTAATACTAATATCATTATATTATTGCTTCCCCAGAGAAAGAGAATGTAAAGACGCAAAATTGAAAGAGTATTATTATGACTCTGCAATAATCAGATTTTCACAGGGGTGTTCATGTTACTTTGGAAATTAGATAGATAAAGTCGTTTAACTTTTGAATAAGTTTTAGGCTTTTAGCATCAAATTAGATGTAGCTCAGATAGTAGTCACCCCATTCGTCTAATAAGAGGGTCCGAATTTAAATTTAGAGATAAATATGTGTATTGTATTTTATAAGAAGTGGTTAACAGTTATAGTTAGTTATTAAAAAAAACTGTTGGAGTTGGTTTAAAAATAAATTTTAAAAAATAGCGGAAAATTAGATACAACCAGGGCTTCATACTATTTTTATTTTTATTTTTTTTGCGTTTTAGGTTCAAAGTGATTGTTATACTGTCAGCAAATGATTCTTCTATTATAAAATTAAAGAATTTTTGAATTCTATCAAATTAGTAAAAATTTAAAATATAAATTTTAAATTTTGTATTTAGTATTATTTTATAAGTTTGTTTATTAAATTAACTTTATATCAATCAAAATAAAATTAATTCATTTCAAATTTAAGTTTTAAAATTTTACAAATATATTACATTAAATCTCATATTTATTTCCAATTTAGGAATAAAAAAAAAAAAAAAACCAGCAACTTCAAGAAACCCAAAAAGCAAAGCATATACCAATTTCTATGCACAGAAGATAGAATGAAGTAAATATCATCTCTCACTAATTTAAAGAGAGGATGCTCGATCAGAACAACCCCAATGGGTGGGACTCGGGGAGTAGCTGCCCGTTCTAATTCATAATTTGTGGCCAAACTTAAATATATGTAATATATAAAAATAAATACTAATAAAAATTTACTCTTTCTGTTTATCGCAATAGAAATCTACTGTATGCATTCTACTTTAGAATCTAAGGACCAAGTTACAACTTACAAGAAGGAAAAAAAGGCCCACAAAGAGGATTATTATCATATTCAATACTATGGAATAAAAAAGAAAATAACTAGCTAGCATAGTGCCCCTCGAGATCAGTAACTTTATTAAACTTCTATAACCCTTATGGTGGCCAAGTCTTGGGCTTACAAATGACTACATTGACAGATTGACTACATTCAGAATCGGCATTTGAGTTGCTAAGCTAAGGATTCTCCTCGTCATCACCATCAGATTCGTAGTAATCACCACTCCATATGCGTGGCTTTGGTCTTATGTCCATTTTATCTTCAGCCTGTGTATCAAGCAAGCACAATCAAATCAAATAAGAATTATATGCTCCGTTGTTTGCTTGTGCCACTAAGAAAGACTAGTGAAATATACAGATATTTTGCCACCAACCTGTTCTGGAACTTGGGTAACAGGTGGAGCCGTCTGAAATTGTACGCTGGGTGCATGCTGCAACGTAGAGATATTTTCAAGAAGCAGGTTCCTACAATAACATTAGACATTGTCATACAGAATTATACATTATACATTGTCATACAGAATTAAAGTTACAAACAATTACACTACTAAAAGATGGATCCAATAATGACTTCCAGTGTAAACAATATATTCTATAATCTTATCCTTTTCTGATATTTTCTCAATCCATGATAATAATTAACTACATAAGCAATTTAGGTGACTAACCTATCAGACCCGCAGAAAAGTGATCATCTAGTGAAAAGATAGGTGTGTGCTTCAGACTTGTATAAACTTCTTAATACAAACACCAAAACAGAAAGGATGTGCACCAAAACATATGTATACATTATATATTAATATTTTTCAGTACATTTGTACTAATAGATTTTCAACATTTAAAATATAATGAATAAATATGTTATTGCACGTCTTCAAATTCCTGAACAGAACATTCAGAATCTTTTCAGAACAGAGGTAGTAGAGTTAATTGGTCCATTCCCCAATATTATTATTATCTTAACAAATACCAGCCATCTACCAATATTGATTAAATTGTTTCTGTTTGTTTTCATTACTCTTTTATAACCAGAAAGTAAATTTGCTTAATGCTCTGGAAAAGCATTTCTATCTAATTACATGCATACTTTCCACCAAAAGCACAAATCCAGATATTATTCACATGATTCAAGAGAAAAACAATTCTACTAGAAACTCTAATGATTGATATCAAAGCAACATGCAAAAAGGCAGTCAGTTGAATCTACATTCCAAGAACTTTCCAAAGATTCACTAATTAGAAACCACTTGAGAATAGAAAAACATGGTATACTATATCGAAACTTTATCACAGTATCTTCACAAATATATGTAGCGTATAATCACTAGCAACAAGTCAAGTTAGAAATGTAAACCAGAAGTATAAGTCCTTAAAGTCACCTGATATTCTCTAAATGTCTAGGTGAGTTTCGGTTTTCAACAGACTTTGGCTCAAAATGAAGAGTGTGACCTGGGCCAAAGTATTCATAGTATTCATTGTAAGGCAACTCATTACTAGGTTCCACGTCAACTGCAACTGCTGTCTGCAAGAACAAAAGAAACTGGAGCTCAATGGACAGAATCTGAGAAGAAATTACGTATCGGATAATCTCAGAAGGAAAGGCCTTTAGTCACAGATTATAAATATATATACATAGAGAGAGAGAGAGAGAGAGAGAGACCTCATAGCACCAGCACCGCGCAACGTTCCGCATTGTATAACCGCCCCCACCCAGAACCATTAGAGGCACATCGAAAGATCTGAGGAACCTAAGGCAATCAGCATGACCTTTCACGGACAAGTTAAAGCAGCCCAACCTGTCACCAGCTAATGAATCGGCCCCACACTGGAGAACGACTGCATCCGGCTGGTAAACCTCCATAACTTTAGAAATTATTGGTCGAAATAGACCGCGGAAACTCTCGTCATCCATTCCGTCATTCAATGGGACGTTGACAGAATAGTTCTTGCCTTCACCGTAGCCAATATCCTTAATGTGCCCGCTTCCTGGAAAGAAGTCCCCAAATTTATGGAAAGAGACAGTCATAACTCTATTGGTAGTAAAGAAGGCTTCTTCAACACCATCTCCATGGTGGATGTCAATATCTATATACAAAACACGCTGCCAAATAAAGTTGAGTGCGTAAGATTTTATTCAGCAGAAAACCAGGGAGCTAGCAAAAGAAAGGTTTAGACACATTAAGCACAAGGGACAAAATTGAAAGTCACACTATTCATTATCAGTGGATGACCATTGACTGTAAGAAAACTTGTGAGCGCATGCACGATAAGCAGTAAGAAAAAATGTTTCTAACTGCTTAGAAAAAAAGTTTCTACAATTAGAAATATGTCACATCAAACTCACCAGGAAACAGAAATTATAAAATATCTAGCGGATTGCAATGAGACAATATTCGTAAAAGGTCTGGAATCAGCTTCTTATCAATTTTCCCAATGCTTAGCATACTAATAATGAACTAACAAAGATATTTTCTAGTCAACTTGCAGTGATGCAATGCCTTCTCTTTATCCAATTTAGTAATCAGTTGTTAGAGAGAAAATTTGAATTGAAACTTTTGTTCTATCTATTGAAGTGAGAAACGAGGAGTACACAGAATGTAATTCGGAATATTAAGGTTCTACATCGAACAAAACCAAATAATCAATATAATGGCCCCAAACAGAAAATGAAATGAACAGAAATATTTGAAGTAGGAACTGTATATTCTCAAAGTTATTATGTACAACTAGTATACAAAAACATATTCTCCCTCTGCCCCAAAATATGAGATAGAATTCGCTTTTTAGTCCTTTCCACAAGAGATGCTAAAAATTTGAGACTATAAGATGATATGAAGTGCCCAAAGTAAATTAAGTATTATCATGATATCACTACTACATTTCTAGCTAGGGTATGTTTGTAAAAATAATACAAATGTATTTCTAATTTTGGAACGTAGTCGCTAATTTTTCTGCCTTATCTTTACCCAAAGTTTCAAGTTGAGGAACATCACATAAACCCACAAAACCCAATTGCTAAAACCAGTCAACCTTTTTAACTAACTGAAAACAAGGAGCAGAGTATCAAAATGAAAACCCCAAAAGTATAACCTACTAAACAAACCAGTAAGTTAACAAGCCAAACTGTTGACATCAACAACACCACAAAAAGAGAGAGAGAGAGAGAGAGAGACAGAGAATAATAAGCTCAAACTGATCAAAACCATCAAGAACCCAATTAAGCCAATTAAAAGAATATATACCCTGTGAAATTTGAGGAGCTCGAGAATGCCGAGAACGATATCATTAACATAACAAAATCCAGAGGCCTCGGACTTCTTGGCATGATGCAACCCACCAGCCCAATTGATGGCAATGTCAGCATCCTTGCGGTTAAGCTTGACGGCCGCGCCTATAGATCCGCCGGCGGAGGCCTGACAGAAATCAAAGAGGCCGTCAAAGACAGGACAGTCATCGCAGCTTCCGACATTGAAGGGCTTGATGTCGGGAGAGCGGGTGGTAAGGTCCTGTAGGTTTTCGGGTGTTACGGAAGCCAGGAAATTGACGTAGTCGTCGGAGTGGAAGAGTCGGATGTCTTGGGGACCGGCGGGAAAGGGACGATTGATCTCCATTCGACGGTGGAGGTTGTAGTGGACGATGAGGCTGTGGGCCATGCGGATACGGTGGGGCTTCATTGGGTGGCCTTGGCCGTAGAAGTAGTTTCCGATTGTGGGCTCATAGAAGTATGTCACTCGACGCTTCTTCGCGTCTGCCCCTGGTGTCGGCAGCGACGCTCCGGACTCCTCCATCGCCATATTAGATTATTCCTGTGTGTTTCTCTCAAAGTACAGAAAGAGTGCTGAGTGTCATACTGTTGTTATTGCTGGATGAAGGCTAAATAGCAATTATTAACGCTCCCGTTTCATTAAAACAAGTCTTATTTGTCAAATTTTTATTTAATAATTTATTTTAAAATTAAAAATAATTTTAAATAATAATAATTTTTATAAATATAAATAAATTTTTATTTATAATAATATCTGAAAATAAAAATACTTTCAAAATAAATTACTACTACTGATAACGTAAATTTTTATAAATGTTTATATTTAAAAATAGTTTAAATTTAAATACATATAAAAGAAATAAATGTTTTAATTATGTAAACGTATCTATAAAAAAATATCTAATTAGAAAACATATATATAGTATGTGATAAAGTAGTAAAGTTAATGATTAAAATTACATTATCGTGTTATTATTATCAAATTAAATATTTATTACTTAATAATAAGCGTTAAATAAACTATATCCATAGATTCACAAAATTAAAAAGATAACTGTACTATTTTTATGATAATGAGAGAAATGTTCATTAGAAATTAGAATTTTGAGAAGCAAAAGTATATTCCAAAATGTTTTATTCATAGACTTGTAATTAGAACTACAAATAAATTGAGTTTCGGTTGAATCCAATCGAATTTTGTATTTAATAAACAAATATTTGTATACTCTACATTTACATTTATGTGTATATATATATATATATATATATATATATATACACATATAGAGACATATATATAATTTTTTGAATTTTGAGACAAATTAAGTTGAGTTGAATCGAATCAAGTAGTGTCAAAAGTATATAAATATATATTATTTGAGTTGAGTCGAGTTCAGATTTTGAATTTAATAAAATTTATGACAAATTTAATTTCAATAAATAAATTGTGTCAACTCAAGTTTGCTTTTAGCAAATTGAATTCAAGCATCATTTGCTTCCTTTAGAATTATTAATATTCTGGACACACACATACAGAGTTTAATCTGGTTACAAATTTATTTATAACTTTTAAAATTAATATTTTTTTATAAATATTTTATCGTTCATTTAATGAAAATACAAATAAAAAAGTATTATAGATATTTGTAATTACTCCACTCTCATGTACGGTAGAGATTGTCCTCATGGAACCAGCTCAATTACTAATATACTTACTACTTATATACAGCCTTAGTTCCTAATTATAGCACTTGTTTTTGTTACTTATTACAAATGAATTGTTTTAGAAGTTGGTACAGATGATCATTAATGACTAATATTTGTTTAATATTCTGGTAATTATTTTATGTCATGTGTTTGTATGATTAAATTTCTCAAATCTTTTATCTCTATGTATAGAGATAAAATTAGGTTTTTTTTTCGTATGAGTCAACTGAGATTGAATTCGACCGAGGTAGTCCGAGTTGAGTCCGATTTGATATTAAGGAAACAGACAGAGACAAAAAAAAAAAAAAAAAAAAAAAAGGAACGGTTCAGCCTCTGTAACGTATAACTTTAATTGCTATCAATTTAAAACTCATTTGTTCATCAATACAAATATTTCACATGCATACAAGTAAAAGAGCATAAAATTATTCAAAAAATTATGAGCATTTGTAAGTTGGTGCTCAAAGGGAAAAAATTGGTTGTACTCATGAAGAAGAGAACCATCTATGTGACTTTATATGGTTGTTTGACGTTTGGATATGACATAGATGAGTGATATCCAAAAAACAAAGTAGAGGGTTAAATCTGTAAATCAGTAGTAATGTTGTATTATTTGGTTTATACTCCATAATTGTTGCAAACAAAAAATATGTCATTTTAGGTATGTTTAGTGGCAAATTATGTGGTTTGATAATTTTGTTTAGATTTTTTATTATCTTCAGAATTTAAACTTAACTCATTAGTTTATATTTTGTACCATTTGATTTTTTTATATTAAATATGTCTAAATTATTTTTTATTTTTATAATATAATATTATTTAATTGTTTAGACATTAAGTTACTTTTAAAATTTAATCGCAAATTCATTTCAATTGTAGAAAGTATTTAAAATAATTTATTTTTTATTAATCATTCAAATATATTAAAGCTTAATAAAGATATTTTAATTCTTATTAGTAATTTTGGATTATTGTTATACGAATTGTGTTATTGCGTACATAATATGTCAATTTTACTTGCAACCTTGTGTTATATTTTAGAGAAAAATACTTTATGAACCTAATAGAATAAAATGTTTTAAAATTTTATTTTAATTCTCAAAAAAAAAATAAAAAATTACCTCAATACTTACTATAGATTTATATAATTAAAAATTTATATTTAATACGAGTTATTGACCTACTTTCGTCTTAAACAAAAATAAAACGTACACTTCCGTTTCCAATAAAAAGGTTTCCGCTTTACTAGGAGCATATTTTCCTTACAATCATGATTTTCCAAGTCTCAAGGTTAACTCGAGGGATGGAAAGCGAGCCTACGTGACTGGGCCAGCTATAGTTGAGCCCAGTCCCTTACCAAAATAAGAAGTTAGCTCCTAAGCTCATGTTCACAAAAGCTTGTTTTATATTCTATCAGAGACCAACTATAGACCCATGATTTAGAGTGGGCATTTTTACTTATGGGCCTTAATTCAAATACATACCAATATTAATTCAAATACATACCAATAACTTTTCTCAAGTTCAGTTTCAGCTTTCCGCTAATCTTAAGACTGCAATCTGCTCATTATCTCTGGGCCTTGGGGTACTCCCTGCTTTGGGCCCAACTAACAAAAGTTGCATTTGCTCTTTGACGTTAGGAGTGTCAAATGTCTATAACAGTGCAGTGTTATGTGAGTATATTTTTATATTGCGTTTGGTTTTTATTCTTTAAAATAAATAAATAAAATAAAATTTTATATTAAAATTAAGTAGTGATTGAAAATAAATGATTAACTAACCTTATAACTTAAGTTGAAAAATGAGATAATGAATGAAATTGATGAAACTCACCTCCTCCAAAAGAAATAAGCAACCATTCCAATAATAACTCAATTTCAAAATAAAATTTTATGTCATTTATTTTTCTTAAGGAATGGGAACTAAACGCAACATTAGTGTTGGGAAAGAAAGTTTCAAATCAATTTTTGTATCGAAACGATGACAATTCAATAAATGTCAAATTGAGGTACGATAGACTATAATATTTCATTTATTTCAAAATTGGAGATACATTAAGAAAATAATGATTTTAAAAATAAATATTTCATTATAATTCTTATATAATAAAAAAGTGTTTACAATATATTTTGAGAAATAGTGTAAAATTTCAGTATAAGCACAATAAAATGATAAATTAATAATACTATGATGATTATTATGCTAATTTTATAACGGGTGTAACAATAAATTAATAATACTATGTTGATTATTATGCTAATTTTATAACGGGTGTAACAATAAATTAATAATGTATACAGTAGAAAAAGTGCATCAGGTGGTGGAAATGGTGGGTAATTTTATTTTTATTTTAAAACTGTAAAAATAGAACCTTATTTTTTAAGTGATCACAGAATGACTTAAAAAGGAAAGTAAAGCTTCGAAAACCCTTTTGTTTCCCTTCATCCTTTCCCCAAATGATTTGGTGTCTTGCCTCCAAGTTTTTGCTCAATATCTCCATTTGAAAAGTAACGGTCAAATATTCAACAAAAAAAAGTTTGAAAATTTTTGACACCGTGTATGCATGTTGAGATTTAGCAATAATTATTTTAATTTTTTTTTTAATTAAAATTTAAAACACTTTAACATGCCTAATAAAAAAAGTCAAAATTTTTTAAATGAGACTCTCGTTCCAGAACCGACCGAGTACTTGTTCGGAAGGGCAAAGTGCCGATATTAGGTGTTTGATATCATGATTATTTGCTCATAGCAACGTTGGTTTAGATGTCTTGTCACATAATTGGTTTCACTTAACTTAAAAGCAGGATTATTGAACTTAATCGTTTGAGTACAATAATCCTTTAGTTTTAAAAATATTTTTACAATTTTTTTTTTTTTTTTTTCTTTTAGATGTTCCAAAGAGATTTTAATATTTATTTTTGAGAAATGTTTGATAAAATAAATTGTATAATTTATTTTGATCTTATCAAACAATATGAATCATCATTACAAAAATAGTTTTATTATTATTATTAATTAATATATATATATATATATATTTTAAAAATCCGTAAAAAATATAATGTTCATATGTGCGACGGAGTATATGTCAAGCTAGATAAGGAGTTTCAAGATTCCTTGGTCCCTCTACTAACACTTGTTATCTATGCACCAAAAGCCACTAGCTTTATGTCAAAAGTTGCAATTAGAATGCCTTGACACTAATAAACCTTCCTTGTCTAATCATGTGTGTGTGTGTGTGTGTGTGTGTGAGCACATGAATTCCTTTATTTTTCGTTTCTAGGTTGCCGACATATATACAAGAGAAAAAACAATTTTTTTTTTTAAATGAAAAAATCAAAAGTAAACATGAAATCTTACATGCATATAAAAATGGCTGCAGAATCTCTCTTTTCAACCTTTGAGGATAAAGCGGATTGATGAACTTTATATATATATATATATATA
>JAUMHB010099020.1:17299-29837 GCA_032359685.1 Pittosporum tobira
AAATGGCTGCAGAATCTCTCTTTTCAACCTTTGAGGATAAAGCGGATTGATGAACTTTATATATATATATATATATACTTTTCGACAAGGGTGGTTCCTCGGTTATAATTATTCGTCTTTCGATTTAAGAAATTGAATAGATTGAATTTCCCAAGTCAAAGTGCCAAACTGAAAAAGATTGTATCAAAATTGCTTGTTCTGGATCTTGCATGTACGCGTAATTGGGTATCCCCCTAATTTTATTTATTTCCTGATAACAAAATAAAATAAAATTGGAAGTTAATCGGTTTTCTGAAATACAATCATTTTATCTGTCACAAAGTGACAAATTAACTCTTCACGTGTGATCCAAGATCTTCATGGGTGATGGCCCCACACATTTTGATGTAGAAAAATAAAAGAATGAATTAATTTTGTAAGTATTAAGAATATATATATATATATATATATATATATATATAATGTAATAAATTGTGATATTTATTAAAACAACGCTATTTTGTAAATATTCAAAAATAAAATAGATAAAATAAGATATTTTATTAACAATGTTGAATATTAAGTGGTCGTTTGATAACAATATTTATAAATTATAAACTCAAATATAACAAATAATTATGTTTGATAACTAAATTTAAATTAAAAAAAAATTAAATTTAAACTTCAAACTCTAATTTAATAAATTTAAAACGCTCATACTAAAAAAGCTCTCTAAATATAGATGAATGACAAACATCAGCCGTAGGATCAAACCTATATTAACGGTGGGCCTTTCTGAAGGTATGGAGACTTGTGGGCCCTTCTGAACGTATGGCTGCGAAGTTTTCCAGATTGTACATACTCCATGCTTCCATTTGTAACATTAATAAAATCTTCCTTAATTATATGCACTGTTCTAATTTTTTTTGTTTAACTACGATTAAGATCTTTCACGTAAATTGAATGCTTAGAATCAATTAATTTTGGTTTATATCCAATTAGTATTTGATTATAATTATTTAGGCGTTAGACCCCCTTATCATATAAGTCCGCCTACCGATTTTTATAACACTAATTATATGATTGTCTCTCCAATCATTCAGAATTATTTCACATACTAGTATGTAGAAATGCATAAAAAGACTAATGACCGATGCCCATAATGTGACTGATTTGGTCAAAATATGGTCAAAACCTAGACTGGTTAAGATTAGGCCAGACTTTTAAAAGACAAAAAAGGCTCAGCAAACCACCATATTAAGAGAAAAACTGGCCAAGTATTTGGACCGGGTTAAAGACCGGCCTGACCTGAGTCCAGACCGGTCCTAAAAGCCCTATAAAAACTTTGCATAAATGACCAAATATTATAAAAAAAAAAAAATACTTTTTTTGTTTTCAATACTCTTTTTAAAAATTACTAAATATTATAAAAAAATAAGTTTATAACTATATAAATTACTAACTACCTAAAATAAATAACTATGTAAAATAGTTAACTATATAAAATAACTATATAACTACATATCTATTTTAACTATATAACTAATTATATAAAATAATTATATTAACAAACTTAATAAAACTAGAACTATAAATTATTAATTTAATAAAAATATTCTATCTCAATTAGATATAGCCCCGGGGCGGGGGGATGTTGTTGTTGTTGTTGTTGTTGTGTATGTGTGTATGTATATTGCAGGGTTACGGACTTTTATAGATTTTGAGAAAAAAATGATCAGTACTGTGTAATAATCATTTGTTAGAGAAAGACTTAACTTAGAAATCAGTGGTTAATGCTAACAAATCTTTCTAACTGGGTTTGTTCGTCTGGTAGCCGTTGGAGCATTGAGTTTATCGGTAAATTTGAACAATAATAAGTAACCAACTCATTCAAAAGTTTAAATTATTAGAATCTTAATCAAATAACGTATTTATATTGCTCATAAAAGGGCAACCTACTAGCTCCAGAATTGCCCTCATCAAATTTGCTCAATTGTGTACACTAAATACATTGTGTTATGAATTAAATAAATTATGTTCAAATAATTTTACTACATTTAGGGTTTATTTTGGTAGAATGAGTTTGCAATTAAAATTAAAATTACCAAGAATTTTAAATTAAATTTAAGCCATAAATTTATTTTTTTAGACTTGAATTTGACTTTTAAACTCTAAAAATTAAACTCTTTCTATCATATTTTATTTGTCCTATTTTTTTTTATTTTTTTTTTGATTTGTCACAATTTATTTGTCATTTTCTTTTAATATACTATTTTTTGTCTATTTTTTTTTTAAAATTGCCCATATTTAGTTATTTTATTGAAACTATAACACATTAAAAATATAAAACTTATTTATTTTTATCAATTTTTCTTTTTCATTCCAACATGTAACAAGTTATTCTTATTTGTTATGATACGTTTTGAAAAAATTATTTTTTTAAAAGGCTCATAATATTTAATTAAGATAATTAAAATAAGACGGATGAAATATAAGTTAACTATCTAACAAACATTTAGACCTTCAAAAACGAAGTTAAAGCACTTAGACCATCTAAAACAAAGTTAAAAAGTTTTTCACGTATTATTATTATTATGCTTCAAAAGTAAGGGTACAGACTACAGAGGTATACTTTCGGTTTTTTCAAAGAGTCAAAGTATATTTGTGAATGGAGCCCACAAGTTTTGACAGTGTCGGTGTCGGTCGAGTTTATTTTAGGTTATACATGTGTATATATATATATATATATAATAGGCATATCATTGAGCTACAAATAAATTATTGAGCTACAAATACCAAAATCAAGGAGTTCATCGTCACTCGCTTCAAACATTTAATTTAATAAATTTAAAATTATAAAATTACAATTAAATTATAAATTTGAAAACAATCTATTTTTTAAAATGGAGGGAATAGTTGAAATTCTTTGACATTTGAAAATAATTACTAGAGTTATTAGTCTCTTAATGAAAAATTACATAAAATCTACTCAACCAAATTTCAGGTTGTAACTTGTTTGTTACATTTTATTTTAAAATAACTTAAAAAAAATTTGTTAATTTAAATAAGTTTATAAGCTAAAAAAAATAAATATCTATTGACTAATTTTTTAAATAAATTAAAAATATTATTTTACTCCGCCGACAATTTTTTAAAAATCAATTAAAATATTTTTTTTTTTAAAATAAATAAATATATATAGTTTAAAAATAAAATAGTAGCTTATGAATAAACTTTGTCAAATAGGGCATAGTCCTATAAAATGACTATCGATTGATAATGATAAACTATAAACCATCCATCCAAAATAAGTTTCCACTACTATACCATACCATATCCTAATAAGTCTCATTGTATTGCTGTTGTTGTAGTATACTACATACTGTATATAAGTATACTATATGTTGCGGATTTGGAATAATTCCTGATACGTACATGTTCTACAGAGTTGTTCTCACACTACGTCTTAACTGTAATTTCCTTTTAGAAATGGACCTAGATATCTTAAAACCCAATCCATTCCTATGCAAAAGCCAAAAGCAGTACCAGATTTGACTAAAACCCACTCGATTGCTTCACCTTCCAGAGCTCTCTATTTCTCTCTCTCTCTCTGTTTAACTTCAATTCTAAGAATGATATTTCATTTCTAGTCATCTTTAAATCAACATAAAAATTCTTGATTCTGACTACTCAAAATTCATCAGTGATAACTTTAACTCCATAACAACTTTGTTAGGACGACATACAGTATTCCTGCGTACGTGATTGATGGGCCGGCATAGTTGCTGTGTAACGCAAAAGTTGAGGAAAGGATTATGGTCACCAGAAGAGGATGAGAAACTGTTCAATTACATTACTCGATTCGGTGTTGGTTGCTGGAGTTCTGTTCCTAAACTAGCCGGTAAGATTTTATAATCTGCACTTTACATTTTCTGCGGCTATCTATATAGCCAAGAATTAGTGTGCGTGCGCGCGGGGGTGTTTATATATTAGATATACATAACAACAATGTATGGTTCGTGCAGGTTTGCAGAGGTGTGGAAAGAGTTGCAGACTCAGATGGATAAATTACCTGAGGCCTGATCTTAAGAGAGGAATGTTTTCACAGGAAGAGGAGGGTATCATCGTTAGTCTCCACCAAGCTCTGGGAAACAGGTAAATTTATCATATATTGATGAAAAATAATCAAAGCCCGAATTTTACGTAGAATTTTGAAAATGGGCGTCTACAATGACTGGTATTTCGAAAATCAAAATGGCAGGTGGGCTCAAATTGCAGCACACTTACCTGGAAGAACCGATAATGAGATCAAGAATTTGTGGAACTCGTGTTTGAAGAAAAAGCTAATGAAACAAGGTATCGATCCAAACACCCACATGCCATTAAGTGAATCAGAAGTCCGAGCCGACAGTGAGAAGAATTCAAGATATAAAGTTTCATTGCAATCAGCAGAGTCTAATGAAATTGCATCAACTTCAGCTGAAACAGAGCATTTTGCGAGTAAACCACTCTTTGATCCTTTGTTCTTACTCGAATTTAAAGAAAGAACCGGCCCAATTGGATACAATCCCAACCTTTTGGGTCAATATCAGCAAACTCGAAGACCCTATGAACAAAGCCAAGTTGAAACCAAATCCAACTTTGGGTTCAACTCAATGCCAAGCTTAACAAATTTTGGTTTTCGAGGAATGGCAAAAACGGAATTTTCAGAGAATTCTGCCTCTACATTGAATTCTTTCTTATTCAATGAAGCGAAAGAAAGTTCAAGTAATAGCTCAAATGTGAACAGTACTGCTAATGCAGAATTTCAGATGAATAACATGGTGGAATCGTTGTGTCAATTCAATGCCATGAAAACTGAAGAATCACTGATTCCGAATCCCTGGGAGGAAGGACCGCTTCAAGCTCACAGTTCAGAAGACTACAGTAGTTTTCCATTAATGTCACTTTCCGAAGATCTAGTTGCGGTAAACTTGGATATCTTTCAGATATAGACTGGAAATTCAATTTTACACGGCATAAACAAATAAACGAAGGGATGTTGATAGCACATTGATTTTCCTGAAAGGTTTGACTTAGCATATTTTAGTTGTACCTATTTTTGTTTGAGGAAAAGATAGATAATATGTAATGTATATTACAAGTTTAATATTTTTAAATAAAACAATATCGTTTTGTGTTGTTATATATTTTAAATAAAATAATGTTGTTTTATTTATAAAAAAAAATAAATCTTGTAGCATTTATGGATACAGGATCTTGTAATTTAGGGTAATCGACCATATTAAGTTGAGTTGAATCTAGGATTAGTAGAGTTATATTTCATATTTGTTAGATATAATTCATATTGGCAAAATATAAGGGACAACACTCTGGTTCGGACAAGATTTTTATCTCTCTCTATAAAATATTGTCAACAAGTTTTTTTTTTTTTTTCCTGTGTAATTATCTTCTCTATAACTTTCACGTACATTGAACCAACAGCACTTCAATTTGAAGGACAAAGAACTAACTATGAATGGGGTTTTGAAAGTTTAAACAATGTTATGATGATTCATGACCCCATTAACAGACTAATCACGAGGTTCGTCATCAATAACTATGTAGAGGATGATTATAGATAAACCATCCAGAACTGGAGAGACCCTCCCATGGCTATGATCCAACCCACGTGTGAAAATAATTGATTGGTCCAACTGGTCTTGCTTATAATAAATATTCACTCCGGCCCAGGGTCTAATCAAGGCAGATTATAATTAAAGTAATGCTATAACTCCTGCCCAGGGTCAAATCAAGGCAGATTATAATTAAAATAATATTATAAATATTAACAAATTTATTAATAAAATATACATAAATTAATTTATTAAATTTTAATTAACGAATGTCTAACTATAGATGAAAATGAGTTTGTAATATAATTGTGGTGCAGTGCATTTGCCAAACACGGTTTTCTAAAAAATTATTATAACTACACCCCAACTGTAATTGCACAAAGTGTGCTTTTTTTGCGATTGTAGTGTGGTTGTAGGTTCAAATGTTGGAGATAAATTTTATTTTTTAGATTAATAATTCTTAATGAGAATAAAATATAAATTAAAGCCTAAGGCTATGGTGGCAGGATCCTTTTTTCTTCACTTTTTAATGCATGTACTTCTAAATACTTGATTAATTAATTTGTACAAGTGAATGAATATAGACAAATTACATGTGGCGAGGCTACTTTACACCAGTACTATCTGACAAGAAAACTGCGTATGTCTCTGGAAGGCATATTCAAGATCATAAGTCTTTCCAAATGCATTGTTCTACATACCTAATTATTTATATAAATTCTAGACTGAAATGGCCTATTAAGAAGGAGAAGGAGCTAAAATAACCTACTATAAGAGGAGGAGAAGGAGGAGGAGGGGAAGGGGAAGGGGAAATTTGGTATAAAGGAAAGGTATAAAAAAAGTGGATAGAAAAAAAAAGTATAAAGGAGGTGACTGAAATAGCCTATTATCAGAGGAGGATGGTGGAATTTAGTATAAAGGAAAAGTATAAAGGAGGTGAATAAAATTATAAAAGTAAAATAATTACCGCGCCAGGTAGGGGTCGAACCTACGACCTTCTGCTTAGGAAACAGACGCTCTATCCACTGAGCTACAAGCGCATCATTTATATTACCAGGAAATGTAAACATTAAAACTAGCAATTCAGGCAAGTCCACGAGTTCCCTTCTTACAAAGGGAAGGAGTGAGCTTTTAAATCTAAAGTGGAGTGCGAAGTGAAAAAAGATTGTTAAATGTGACTTGGGTGCAGATAATCCTATAAATGGAGAACGAGTTGAATCCATGGTTGCTAAGACAAGTAGCCAAGAGCATCACAATACATTTCCTGTAAGAATTGGGAAAAATCATACCTCCATTGAAGCCGGCAAATGATGGCAGATGTTCTATCCAAAAATGTTCACACTTCAGAAACAGAAACGATCTACAGAGCATTAAACTTTATTGCTAAAAATCGAAGGGGATATCCGAGTAGAGATATGGTTTCACAATAATTTCTTGCTAAATCAATTCTAAGGATTCCATAAGATCAACAATGTATACCAATGAAATGCTTCTATAAAAACGAAAGCTTTCCAACATGGAATTGCAAAGTGACACATAAAATGATTAGGATCCTCCAATTTAGAGGATTACAAGAGCAAAGTAAAAATAAAATATGAGGAACTTAATGATTTGCCTAGTAACTTCCATTTTAAGGATGGAACTCTCAAACCATATGTTGCTCTGTACTACTTACAACATACCATTATTATAAGTTTGTAACAACCATCAAACGATACCTTCTTCGCAATCTGTCTTTGAGAAATTGGAAATGCGTCCCGCGCATCACCAAACAATCCTGATGAAAGATATCACTGTCTGTAAACGGATTATGCTTTATTAAAGACAAAAATTGTGTGGAGAACTGGACAAGACAGAGGAAGTTTAATTGGATAAGTTAAAAGCTCTCAAAGATTACACGCAAAGAAATTATAGAAGTAATGAAAAGACTCTTACTTTAATATATTGATTTATCTACCGTAAGTCATAACCAGATTAATAACACCAGTAAGTACGAATTATAAAATGCAGATAAACAGAACAAGCAAGTACATTAGCCCAATTAGGATATGAACAATATCAAAGTCACATGAGCAGTTCGAAATCACAACCACATTTTGAGAATTCAGATTGAAAAATCACATACCACATTTCCATCTATGTTTGTCTGTTCTATACGTACGTACGCGCGCGCACATGTGTGTGTGTGTGTGAGAGAGAGAGAGAGAGAGAGAGAGGAAAACAATGGGGCAGGAACAAAAAAAATTGTTTCTACTTCAACATTTCAATTAAGTATAGACAAACACTAAACATCCACTCCCACCCATGAGGATATAGGATCAGGCTGTTTACGGGAATGACAATCGGTAATATGAACAACCATCTAAAGATATCATAAGCAAATGGAAGAATCTAGGCCAAGTACAAACAACATTATTTTTATAAAAAAAAAATTATCTTAATGAGTCAAGTACAAAAAACATTTAAGGCGCATACAAGTGCTGATGGTTATGAGCTCCGGTCTGATACAGAGTGAGATGGTGTATAGCCTTGGCAAACAATTCTCTCAATTCAGGATACTGAGATACCGCAGAACGAGCTGCCCCCTCAATTACACTCAACACTCTCCCTTGTTCAAGGGCTGGGCTGTTTCCAACATGTTGTGCAAGGTAGCACAACAATATAAGTTCATGCTTCTGACCACGATCATTGCTTTTCAGCAAATTCAATAGACGTGGCACCCCATTAAAGCCAATTATTGTCTTGGAATGCTCCACGCGGTTAAAATTCTCAGGAGATACAAATTTGCCCAAGGCAATAGCAGCTTCAGTAGCTACATCAGCACTCCTATGCCCCAGCTGGGAGACTAAAGGCCCAATTATTCGAGCTTCCTTTGCGGGAAATGTTCTGGCCAAAGACCCAATCGACCTTATAGTAGGAATCAACAACGTTGGACTATTCTCGTCATTAACTACTCTTAAAAGCTGCTCCAGCACCGCTTTTGCAGCAGGGGAGTTGGGCCTGAAAGCCACTCGTCTAAGATCAGCATTTGATTCTGCCACCGCAGCCAACTCCATCACCGTCATCAAACAATTAATTTGCAATTCCCCTCGCTCCTTCTCAATGAGCTTAGCCAAACACAGCAAAGCCTTGGTCTCAGTAATTTTCCTACTATTCAACAAACTCCCTTTGGACAATTTCCACAATGCCGCAGCACAACTAATCTTGAGCCTAAGTTTCACCTCAGGCAACTCCGCCTCTCTCTCCTTCCTACCACCCCTACTACTACCATCAGAATACAATGACGACGATGAATTGGAATGAAAATTATTCTTAAACATTTCTTTATTTAACTGAACAAGTGAATGTATACTATTGGGCTTACCTGAGGCAGCGGTCTTGGGTTCATCAACAACTATATCCATTCCCAACAAAATTATCAATGGCCTAGTTACATTTTCCCTGCCAAATTCCTCCTGCACACCAGGGTCCAATTCAGCCATTCTTGCCACCAAATTTACTAAAATAACCTGAGCCCTCATTGGCGATTCGCCAATTGCTTGGACTATAATTGGAACTCCAAGTTCATTAGCTATTAACATAACTCGTTCTTGATCAGTACCGAGATTGTAAAGGGCCGTGGCAGATGCCATTTGAGCTTCTGCGGAAGCACCTTCTTTTAATAATTTTAGTAACGGAGCAATTCCACCTTCTTCTACAATGATTTTCTTGTTCCGGTTGTTGTCTCGAGCTAACGAGGCGAGTTCGTTAGCCCCGTCAACTCGGTCTTTGAGTTGACCCATTTGGACGGCGGCGATGTAAGACCAGACCCAGGCGAGAATTGGGTCGTTGCTGGCGATCGGGGGGAGGGAGAGATTGGTGCCGGAATCGGAGTCGAAGATGGAGAGGATCCACTTGATGTCAGCGATGGAGGATTCCAGAAGGTTGGAGACTTTGCGGAAGTCGGCGGTGGTGGTTATGGCGAAGACTTGGCGGAGGACTCCACTGTGCTTGCACTTGCGGACTAGGTTTAGGGCTCTCTTGAGGTTCTTGGAGGTATCGGTTATGATGCGCCGGAGCGGTCGCTCATAGAGGGACTGAGTTGAGGTGGTGAGTCGGACGGTGGATCGGAGGAGGGTAGCGAGTTGGGTGGATTGTTTGGCGAGTTCGGAGCAGTCGAGTTTGGATGGTTCGGCTTCTTGGGCGGATTTGGTGACCCGATCCGCTAGTTGGATTTGGTTGTAGAGTTCTTCCGGGACTGGGATGCTCTTGTATTCTTCAGCCATTTCTGCTTCTGGGGAAGACTGGGACCGAGTCTGAGGGAGTCGAGTACAACTTACAAAATGTTCTTCCGGATTATTCTACTGTACGGAGAATTTGGTCATGTTTTCGGTAAACCAATTGTTTATGTAATTATGTTGTTACGGACGCCGTCAGAAGAGTTGTACTCCCTCGTTTTTATTAAAATTATAATATTTATTTTTTTAAATATTTTTAAAAAATTATAATTTTTTTAAAAATTTAAAAATATAAATTATTTCAGTTATTTTTATTTTATTTAATATAATTTATCATTTTAATTATTATTTTTTTAATTTAAAATTATAATATTACTATTATATACTATCGTTTTAATTATTTAAATTACAATATTATTACTTCAATCACTATTCTCTTTTTTTAAATTATAATATAAAACATATTTTTTAAATTTCATAAAAAATAAAAGTGTTGCGAAATATTTGAGACGGTAGAGTAATAATATACTATTTTCTATGTCTTAAAAATAATGATATTAGATATATTTTTAATCGTCTTAAAAGGAATGATTTAATTTATTATTTTTATTTTATAATTATTTTTTTATCCTCATTTTATGTCAAAGTAAAATTTTTTTTTTCTTTCTCTATTATTATAAAATATATTTTTAAAGGAAAATTTTATTTTTTTAAATTTATCTATTTTTTAAATTTTATTTATTATTTTTGGAACGAAAAGAGTATAAAAAAAATGAAAGTTTTCCAAGTAGACGGCGCGTTGAAAAAGGATCGATTGGATAGGATGATTATAAAATGGGGGAATCTGGAAAAACTTTGGACCTCCGGGGGGGGGGACCGGGAGAGAGAGAGAGAGTAGAACGTTGAAAAATTAGGGCCTTTTTTGGTCAGGTCTCATAAACAATTCAGGTATGAAAATATAATTTACTAGTTTTGACTCCATGTGGTCAAAATTTTTATCCCGTGCAAAAATGTAAATGTGGTGCAGACTCTACTCGGTTTGAATTTTCGTGGAGGAGGACCGCAGAGTGTCAACCACGTTAGTTAGATTAAATACTAGTCAATTATTCCAACTTGCAACAACCACTACTAGTCTTCTGATATTTCAATTAATTATTTCTACGTCATACTAATTTTAAAATAATTTAAATTTAATTAATTAATTTAAATAAATTATTTAATTATTTTTAAAATAATTAATAAATACTTATATCTCATATATTTTTATTTTAAATAAATCATAAATATTTTTAAAATAAATTATAAATTATGACAACCAAATCTTTTTAGTTAATACAAACTCATTAAAAGATAAATTTGTGTACATACTCAATTCATTCCTAAATAATTGTATTTTTAGAGTAAAAAAAGTGTTTTAATTTAATTTTTATTTTTATATTTTAAGGTAAAAGTCAAAGCATGTTTTTCTTAATTTTATTATCTTTCATCTTTCTAATAAATATTTTTCTTTATTTATCACTCTTTATTTTTACAAACATTTTACTCAAACCAATAAAATAATAATTAATTTCTTTAATCCATGTGCATTTCTCTAAAAATACATTTATTTAAGAATAGATGAATTACTAGTTTAATTAATAATAACTACTTTCCCATTTAATGTAGCATCTAAATCTCTTTTTTATTTTATTTTAAATTATCAATAAATACACACTATAAGTGATAATTGTACATTTTACGAATATCTTTATGGTGCGTACATATCAATATCAATATCAATATTATTATTTTATTTTTCTTTTCTTTTTCAAATTATTTTTTTTTTTATATTGCGATATTTAAAAAGTGTGGAGGTTACAATATGGAAGGCTGTCAAATGACAATAACTGACCCCTTAAAAGAATTTTAACGTGTATGAAACTATGTTATTACTACTACTATACTCTTAAGCTATATAAAATTTACATTTATACACATATAGACATTTACCTTCTTAGCAACAACTCCTTTCGCTTTCTTAACAGTAAAGGGAATATCCTTCCTTTCTTTCTATCCAGGCTGAAAAATATATATATATAAACGACTATTTCATATTATTATACACATGAAACCTTACCAAAAATAAATTTGAAGCAGTCACTGGCCTCTTTCCTATGTCACCAATTTATTTTTCTATAAAACAAAAATAAATTATATTTACCATTTTCTCCTTTAAGCATGTAAGTATTTTTATTAAGTTCATCATTAATATTCTAATAATTCTTCACATTGAAAGCATGTAAGTATTTTTATTAAGTTCATCTTTAAATACGGGACTGCTGCTGAGGGGTATTGTGTATTCGAATAAATTCATACCCACATTATTGTGATTTCATCATAGAGTGCTTTCACTATATATGTCTCACAATTCCTAATAACTAAATTTATATTTCTCCATCGTATTTCAATCCATCGACGTCATATAAATTACATTCATGTCATAAACTATTCAACTTAACAGTAATCATAAATTTAATAAATATACCAGCTCAACTAATTAGGATATCAACACGTCAACATTAAGGTTATACATACTTCTCTAGGATCATTAACTAAATAGCAACTCAAGTAATTACTTCAATAAGAAATCAATTCAATATTCAATTTTTTTTGTAACTTACACGTATTTTCTAGCCACCAAATTTCTACAAATAATTGCAACGAATTCACTTTTCCTTTTAATTAACT
>JAUMHB010099032.1:0-10406 GCA_032359685.1 Pittosporum tobira
ATTCTTTTCAGACTACAAGAAATGCGATACCAAGAAATTGCTTGGAGCTTTCACATGAACATGTACTGGACTTCTTTCGAGTTGCCAATAAATAAACCAAACGTTTGCACTTGAAAGTAGGTACTGTAAAATGTTTCCACAAATTTAAAAATAGAAAATAGTGCCAAAAAAATAAATTATTTCTTCCAAAGTATTTCTCAGCTCAGTATTCCACTCACTTTACTCTCACTTCCCCTGGACGATTTCTTCATCATTTTCTTTCATCAGCCGTCTCATCTTTGTCATCAGCCATGGCTTCCACTAGTAACCAGACCATCTCTTCTTCTTCTGCAAGTCCTTGTTGGAAGCATGGCGTCTTCTTGAATTTCAGAGGTGTAGATACACGCAAAACATTTATTGATCATCTAGACACGGCCTTGCGCCAGGCTGGAATCCGAGCCTTTCTAGATGATTCTGAACTACGAAAAGGAGAAGATATTTCCTCGGAATTTCTGAGAGCAATTGAGCAGTCAAGGATTGCAATTGTTGTTTTGTCAGAAAATTATGCTTCTTCTAGGTGGTGCCTTAACGAACTTGTCCAGATCCTCGAATGCAAGAAAACAAAGGGACAGTTGCTTCTTCCCATATTTTACCATGTTGACCCTTCTCATGTACGTCATCAAACTGGTAGTTTTGCGAATGCTTTTGTGAATCATAGAAACACGGAGAAGGTGGACAGTTGGAGAGCGGCACTAACCCAAGTTGCAAATTTTTCAGGATGGGATTTGAAAAATATTGCAAATGGGTAAACATATTTTAGCTTAATTTTTGTTTCTTTAAAATTTTTGTTTCGATATTGTTTGTTTGTTCCTTTTACTTTGCCATGCAAATAATCAGTAAATTAGATGCGTAAATATATGGTTTGAAAATATATATTTAACTTTTATTCTCCAATACATAACATATTTGCCTGCATAAATATTGCAGGCATGAGTCCAAGTTTATTTTGAAAATTGTCGAGGATGTAACAAGTCTTGTAAAAAACTACACACCATTGGATATTGCCTTCCGCCTAGTCAACATTGATTGTCGTGTTGAAGACGTAAAGTTATTATTGAGCACTAGATCAAATTCTGTCTCCATGATTGGGATCCATGGTATGGGTGGAGTGGGAAAAACAACCATAGCTAAAGCTGTCTATAATTCAATTTTTCTAAACTTCGAGTCCAGCTGTTTCCTTGAAAATGTTAGAGAAATTTTAAACCGACCCAATGGTCTAGCTCACTTGCAAGAGAAGCTTGTCTCTAGTATTTTAATGACTAAGAATCTCAAGGTTGATAGTGTTGACAGAGGAACTAGTTTCATGAAAGAAAGATTTAGTTGTAAAAGGGTCCTAATTGTTTTTGATGATTTAGATGATTTGAATCAAGTAAAATTGTTAGTTGGTCAACGAGATTGGCTTGGTTCTGGAAGTATAATCATCATAACAACAAGAGATGAACATTTGCTTAATTGGATTCAGGTAGATAAGAAATACGAGGTGAAGGAATTGAATTTTGAGGAGTCCTTGGAGCTATTTAGTTGGCATGCCTTCAAAGAACACACTCCAAGAAAAGATTATGTGGGACTTGCTAATACCATGGCAAGTCACTGCAGAGGGCTGCCATTAGCTCTTGAGGTCTTAGGTTCATCTTTGTATGGAAGAACCACAGAAGAATGGGAAAATACCTTTCAGAAAATACAACAAATTCCCAACCCCCACATTCAAAATAAGCTCAGAATAAGCTTTGATGGACTAGATGATAATGAGAAAGAAATTTTTCTTGATGTTGCAAATTTTTTTATTGGAATGCACCAAGATCGTGCAAATACTATATTGGATGCTTGTGATTTATTCCCAAAAATTGGATTGAGGACTCTAAGAGAAAAATGCTTACTAACAGTAAATGAGAGAAATGAGTTGGGAATGCATGATCTTCTCCGTGACATGGGAAGGGAAATTGTTCGTGAAGAATCCCCACGAGAACCTAGAAACCGCAGTCGATTGTGGTTTCAGAAAGACGTAATTGATGTGCTACAAAAACATAAGGTACTTATCTTTTCACTATTTCAAAAAGTTATAAACGGAACACGTTAGTTTTATATCATTTAAGTAGAACTAAATGTCGCGGATCCTTTTTCAGGTTAAATGGGGATGTATATACTCAAAATTATTCATTTTCTCCCCTATTTTTAATGTAAATCAGGGAACAGATAGCATTCAAGGTATCATCCTAGATCCAAACTGCACAGAGGCAATGCATTTGACTACACAATCATTTGAAAGGATGCACAAATTGAGATTGCTTAAGATCAACAGTGAGAATGTACAAATAACTGGAAGCTTTGAACATAAACTTGACGAGTTAAGGTGGCTTTGTTGGAAATTTTGCCCTTTGATATGTTTACCGTCCAGTTTTCATCCTGAAAATCTAGCTGTCCTTGAGTTTTCGTTTAGCAAGGTCAACAAATTATGGGAGGGTGCCATGGTATTACTTTACCTAATTTTTTTTTCTTTTCTTCGAATAAGACCATATATAGTACATATTACTTGTTCTAGAACTTTAAAAGAAAAATAAATATAGTTTCTAATTTAATATCTTATTTGGCTTTTAAACAGGTGCTAGAAAATTTAAAGATCTTGGATCTCAGCTGGTGTACGTATTTGACAACACCACCGGACTGCAGAGGGTTACTGAGACTCGAGAAATTAATACTCTTGGGGTGTACAAGATTGGATGAGGTTCATCCATCAGTTGGGCTTTTGAGTAGACTGGTTGACTTGAATTTGGTAGGATGCGTGAGTCTCACAAGTCTTCCAGTTAGCATCTACAATATGAGATCATTACAAAATCTAAATCTCAGTAAATGCGAGAAACTGGAAGGACTACCTCAGCAACTGGGGAACTTGAAAAACTTAAAGGTGCTTAATTTATCTGGAAGCAATTGGGGAAAATGCAATTATTTGGGTTCTGGGTTTAGTCCCATCACAAGAGTTGTCCCACTTTCAATTTTGAATTTGTGTTCCTTGGTGTATTTGAATCTTTCTTGGTGCATCCCAATTGATAGAGACATTTCAAATGATATTGGAAGTTTATCCTCACTGAAACAGTTGGATTTATGTTTCAACGTTTTCCGGAGCCTCCCGTCTAGCCTTGGCCAATTATGGAATTTAACAACGCTTAACTTATTTGCGTGCAGGAATCTTCATTCATTCCCAAAACTTCCTCCTAAATTAGAATATATTGATGCAAGGTATTGTACATCACTGGAACAACTACCAAATGTGAAAGACTTGCAAAGATTGCGAAAGTTGATTCTTAGCCTGTGCGTAAGATTGTCTGAGACTCTGGGCTTGGAAACCCTCACGTCTTTTCCCAATATATGTTTGAGTGGCTGTGACAACCTCAAAACTTTAATTAAGGTTGGTTCATCTTCTCTCTCTTTCTCTAGTTCTTGAGACACTCACTCACTCACTCACTCTCTGTTTAGTTCTCTCTCATAGCATTTTTCTTTTTTAATGCAACAGGTAAATATTGAATTTTGCCCACGCATTGAATTTTGGCCGCCAAGGATGGAGATTCCAGATTTGTTCAATTACCAAAAATCAGGCTCTTCAATCTCTTTTGAAATGCCACTCAAGAATAATTTCTTGGGTTTTACGGTTTGTGTGATTATTAAAAAGGCTCGTCCTGTTAGATATTCATTTGTTCTCACTAATAAAACAAATGGGACTAACTGGTGTCAAAGAATCAAATTTAGATTAAAGGATGTTCATGAGTTGTTTGGAAATGTAGAATTTTTCTTGGTGATGTATATACCAAAAGAAGACCCAATACAAGGTGAAGATCAAATTGAGATTACCTTCACTTCTGTATCGAAAGGCGGATATTGTTTGCAAGTAGAGAGGATCGGGGTTCATCTGGAATATGAAACTTCACATTTGATGAAAATCGACGACAGGGATGATAACGTCAAGAGAGGGAGAGAATGTGATTTTGATCATCTCCATGTCGTAGAAGCAAGCCGCTCCTCCTCATCATCATCTAAACGGTTGAAAGTGTAGACAGAATTCTGATCAAACCCTACTGCAAACAATTTCCAGTCCTGATATTGTTTGAGATAGAAAAGTTAAAATATGATTATTTCATTCTCAGAATGTGCAAATCTGATATAACTATTTTCAATTCGGTTGCTACTCATAAAATAATGGTCTGCCTTATAATAGTTCTCTTTTCTCATATAATAGCTTCTATATATAAATCAAAAACCTAGTAATTACACTAGAGGTGACATATTAACTTAGAATTTATTTTATTCATTATATTACATCTATATATTTAGTGAACCAATAATTAGTGAACCAATAATTACACTAGAGGTGACATATATAAATTTAAAATATAATGTAATTTTATTGCATTGTTGCACCAATAACGAGTAAAAACCAAACAAATACTTCATTCGTCCCAAAAAAGAAGACTAACCTACTTAATGTACACAAATCAATAAATATTACTTTTAAAGTAAGAGAATCAATCTACATCATATAAAATTTGTTTTTTCCCATAAAACTCTTATTCTTTAAATATACACTATATAATCTCTTTGATTTATGTGTTTGGTCTTTCATTTTGGGACAAAAAAATCATGTCATTACGTCACAACTCTATTACATTACATAAATTATTATATGGGATATATTTAAATATAATATGTTGTTAATAAGAGTTTGTGATATTGAAGTTTAGACATTAAAATTTTAGCTATTAAAATGTAATAATCTTAAAGGTCGCTTCCAATTTCCAAGCACAGATAAACTTAATTAGCATAAAAATATTCAACAGCTCGGATGAAAACTAAACCAAATGAACGCATCCGTTCTTATGATTTTTAACATTTTAACACATCATTTAACACGCAGTTGATTATTTATATTAGCCAATTAATTAAAACACACAAATAGTTCACACTTTCTAGGCCCAGATATCTTACTAATCATTGTGTGTATCCTTCAAATTTGTAAGGAGCTGGTATGGCCTTTAGTGGCACTGCTTTCTTTAGGGTTTTACCCATCGTTTCACTCATATCCATTTGCTTCGGGTCCAACCCGTCTGCTAAAACCCAATCAAATGAGAGTAAAACGGAGCCTAAAGCCAACGGAAGCACACGAGAGGCGAGGGGCACTGCCGGACAAATTCTTCTGCCAGACCCAAATGGTAAAATGGTGGCCCTTATAATGCACCATGTTTGGCTCCGAGAACCTTTCGGGTTTGAACTCCAATGGGTCTTTCCACGTATCCGGGTCACGTCCAACGGCCCATACATTTACAAGAATCGGTATTTCTTTGGGGATATGATAGCCTAGCATATTGCAAGAGTCCATGGCCATGTGAGGGACTAAGAAAGGAAGAGGAGGGTGAAGTCTCAAAGTCTCTTTTATTACTGCTTTTAGGTGTGGGAGATTATCAAAGTCATTCTCTTTAAGTTTCATGTTTGGACCAACTTGCATTCTTAGCTCCGTCTGGACCTTTTGCAGGGTGGTTGGGTTGTTGAGGAGCTCAGCCATTGCCCACTCAGTTCCAACAGTGAACATCTCCTGTCACATAGAATAACTCTCAATTTTATCCTAATTTGACAAATAGACCGCTTTTAAATCAATATATCACACAGGCAACAGACTATCGTCATTATAAACTAATTCCATACCTTGTGATTTCAAAAATTTAAATACAAATGTTTATTTATTTTTGTAATATTTAAACTTAGACAAAGTGAGTATTAGTTACCAATAATAAATACTCTTTGTTCCAAATTATTTGTAATAGTTTTCGACAATTGTGTAATTTTTTAATATACATGAAAAGAATATTAAAATATTTTATTTAATTTTCTTAATATATTCATATGCTTTATTTTTAAATATAATTAAAATATTATAAATATATATTATTCTAATACACTTTCTATATATCTTAAAATTTATATCAAAAAACTATCAAAAACTGTATAAATAATATGGGGTGAAGGGAGCATATTCATTTTCAAATTGAATTGAAACTACATCAATTTTAAATTCTTTTAAACGACTTCAACTAGAAGATCAAAATCAAATTTTTATTTTGAAATGCTGCGAGTATAATATATGTGTGATTTAAATTTTAATTTGAATTTCTGAGAGTGAGCAAAGATGGGACTTACAAACACAATTACATTGACGGTAGTGGAAGAGAATTTAAGAGGGCCTTCAACACCGTCACCTCTTATAGAGATCGCCCCAAAATTAGGGTTAGAGTTTTTCACCTTAGCTCTAATTAGGGCAATGTGGCATCCCTTCATCCGCCGGTCGCTCTCAAGGCTCGGCGACCCATTTCACCCAATGGAAGGTTGGTCCCGGTCTGGTCAGAAGGCTCAAGCCCGGCCATCCAGAAGGCTCAAGCTTGGCCATCCAAAAGGCTCAAGCCCGACCATCTAAAAGGTTTAAGCTCCGCATTAGTTCGCCCGGACCAGCACTGGGGACTTAAGCTACACTTCTTCGGCCAAGGCCTTCCCGGGCAACCAATCTGCTCCTCCCCGTCAAACGAGCCCGACCCTGCCCTTTCCGGGTCTGGCGGTCCAAAGGCCATAAAACGAAGCCCCAGGTGGTGTCTAATCAGTTGCCTAACTCTGTAGCCTATCAACTCAAAGGAGGCGCGCCATACCTGCTGTCAACTCAAAGTAGACACGCCAGCATACACGCCATGCCTACTTTATCGAGATGTGAGACAAGGCAAACTTTATATATACTGCCTCATTCGCCCAAATGGGGGGATCGAAAAATAGAAAATAAAGAACCATACTCTGCAAAAATACAAACCAACAGCCCGGAGCTAAGCTTCTAAAAACACTCCGGTAAACCCTTCCCCCTCCCACTTAATATTCAGATTATCACACCTTAATCTCCACTAACTTAAGCATCGGAGATGGGAACAAGGGAACAAACCCCTCGTGTTACCCACATTTTAGGTTAGCTCATTCTTGCTAACGTGCGCCCAACTGGAAAGAAGTTATAGACTTGGTCAAAGGTCAGAGTGGTCCCAACAATTGGCGGTAAAAGGAGGGCCATCTCTATCCTGCACGATCTATCTCCATACTAAATCTTCCCATCACACATGTCGGCCCATCAGAGTAGTGCGAATCCCGCGCGAGATGAACACGATGCCGGAAGAGCACATACATTGATTCTCGAGCCCCTAGATAGGAGGTTCAACGAAGTCCAAGACAACTCCGGGGAAAGTACTCCTGAGGCTACCACAGCCGGCTCCCAGCATCGCACCCGGGCGCAAAGGAGACGCGACTGGAAACGACCGATGGGAATTGAAGGGCACTAAAACGCCTGAGATCTCCTTAGGTCCCGCGAAGACGAGAGGCTGGCCAAACTACTCCAAGACCAACATAACATTGTCATCGAAATTGAGAAATTGAAGGGCAAACGCACCATGGAAGACAACCATCCTCCTTAGATCGATGCCAGACATGAGTTTCGATGGTCTCCCCGCAACAAACGCACCCACTCCTGGTCGCTCGAATGGCCCGAGCGAAGGAAACTAAAGGAATACAAAAAGAAAGTCGATTCATTCAAAAAGATACTAGCCGAGTGGGGATTACTGCCAAAGCAGAGGGTGACAACCTGCCCCTTTACTCGGGAAATTGAAAAAAAGGCCAAAAGGGTCCACCTCGGACTCCCCCCCAACCTACCAGTAGATGATGGCTTTACAAACCTATTTGACCACATAGCCAACTACGAGGCCAAAATGAGAGTTTATGGGCATAGGTCTCCCACTTTTTGCACCATGTTTGCTACCACCCTGACGGGAGCAGTGGTCCAATTCATTAAGCACCTGCCCCATCGAACCATCGGCAACTTTGAGGAACTGAAAGAAAAGTTCCAAGAGGAATTCAGTGGCAGTGCTTATGAGCCGCTAAGCACACCAACCCTTGCTGGAGTTATTCAATGAGATAACGAACTGCTCAAAGAGTTTATCGCTCGCTTCAGGAGTGTCATGGCCTAGGTCTCCTAGCTGGACCAAAAACAAACAGAGATGTTCCTAAAAGCCTGGCTCCACTGACAAAAATCCCGCGCCCTCTTGGTCGACCAGATAAGTTCCCCCCCGAGCAATGTCTACGACTTCCTATGCCGGGCGGACGTACATATTAGGATTAAAAATGAGCTTAGTGACAACCCATACCCTGTAGCCCACACCATCTCAAAACCAACAGAAATTACACAGCCCCAGCCGAGCTAAGGATGTTATGAGAAAAGCGAGCTCGGCCCCCCTCGAGCATCCAAATAGCCCAAGAGGCACCAAGCCAAACAATACACCCTGCTCAACATGGCCCAACCCACAATCTTGGTGGCTATCTGGAATGAAGCCTGGTTCTAGCCGCCCAAGAAAATGACCGTCTTGGAAAATAGGCGCGATTGGTCTAAGTGCTGCGAATTCCACGAGGACTATGGCCACACGACTGACCAATGCTACTCTCTCATGGATTACCTTGAACGAAAGGTGTAGGAGGGTCAAATACAACACTTTGTGATGGCCCCCCAAATCCCGGCACAAATCACTGCCCCGACCCCCACAATTCACGTAATTTATGGTGGCTCGAGTGCAGACGGGCCGTCCAATACCGCACAAAAAAATTATAAGAGAAGCATCTACAATGTTGACGCTCTAACCAAGTGGATGAAGACCACCTCCACCCCATCGATTATGTTCTCCAACATCGACTATGATGGCATGCATCACCCCCATGATGACGCCCTCGTCATAGATGCCCGGATCGGCCCTTACAATGTCAAACAAACCTTGGTGGACACCGGAGCGTATAGTGACATTTTGTATTACTTGGCCTACACCTAGATGGACCACTCCATCATGAGCATAAAACTTCTGAAAACTCCTAGCATCTATGGGGTGGATAACAACCCAGCCCTCGTATACGGCATGATCACTATCGCCACCACCTTTGGGACCTTCCCCCTTCAAATGACCGTCCTGGTCAAATACTATGTCTTGAAGGTGGAAAGCTCCCTAAACGCGATCATCGGCCGGGCAACGCTCAACAAACTTCAAGTTGTGGTTTCAATCCCACACCTTAAGATGAAGTTTCCTACTGATTACGACATTGGGGAAAGCCGAGGCAACTAGTACATCTCCTGCAACTGCTATGCCCGGTTGCCCGGTTTCCACCTTTCCCAAGCCCCCCCCCCCCCAAATCCAAATAAGCCCCCTCCCCTTCTGAGGTGGCCGCCTTAACTAACACAACTGGCCCTTCACAACCACCCGGCCATTCCGAAGCGGTTGACCCCCCTGAAGCAAGCAAGGTGATGACTGTACAAGTTGAACCTTTCAGCGAAGCCTGTAGCCAACCAATCGCTGAGTCAGTTGACGAAATGGAAGAAGTGGAGCTTACCCCTGGGTGGCCCGATTGAAAAATAATAATCAGTCTTGGGCTACCGGCTAAGCTCCGTCTCGTACTCATCAACCTCATTTGGGAGTATGCCAATGTATTTACCTGCACTCTCGAAAAAATGACAAGGATTGACAAGCATATAGCAGTCTACAAGCTAAGTGTCGACCCCCGGCATAAACCTGTGAGACAAAAGCGGTGAAACATGGCCCCCGAGAGACAGAGGGTTGTGGATGAAGAAGTGGAAAAACTGCTCAAGGCCGGGTTCATCTACGAGATCGAGTACGCAAACTAGGTGGCCAACGTGGTGCTGGTCAAAAAACATTGCGGAAAATGGAGGATGTGCATCGACTACACTGACCTGAATAAGGCGTGTCCCAAAGATGCTTACCCTCTCCCCAACATTGACCAGCTGATCAACTCTTCGGTCGGTAGCCTCTTGCTTAGCTTCCTGGACTCATTTTCTGGATATAATCAAATCCAGATGTGGCTAGAGGATAAAGAAAAGACCGCCTTCACAACACACTAGGTGGTATATGCTTACAAGGTTATGCCGTTCAGCCTGGTTAACACAGGGCAACTTTTCAACGGCTTGTCAACAGGGTATTCGCCCCCCAACTCGGTAGCAATATGAAAGTATATGTCGACGACATGATCGTAAAAAGCAAACAAGAAGCCGATCATCTCGCCGACCTATGTGAATGCTTTGACAACCTTCGAACTCACAACATGAAACTTAACTCAACCAAATGTATTTTCGGCGTTTACGCAGGTAAGTTTCTTGGCTACATGGTTAGAAAAAGAGATATCAAGGTGAATTCCAAAAAAATCCAAGCGGTGCTCGACATGTCCCCCCTCAGACTGCTAAAGAAGTGCAAAGGCTGATAGGTCAGATTGCGGCACTTATGCGGTCCATTACCTGCTCAGCCGAATGGTGC
>JAUMHB010099054.1:0-10400 GCA_032359685.1 Pittosporum tobira
GCACAAACAACTGACATTTTTACTAAAGCTCTTTCGCCAGCTCGTTTTCGTGATCTAGTTTCCAACCTCAAGCTGTTATCTACTAAACCATCTTGAGTTTGAGGAGGGATGTTAAATCTGTTATTATTTATAGTATTATTATGGCAATAGGTTTCTTAGATTCCAAATTGGATTAGAATTTGGTTACTTATTTTCTAAGTATGTTAGCCTATACAAGGCCTTTTATGTAATCTTTATTCAATACATCAATTATAATATATCATATTCTTTTATAGTAACAACCATGTACCCAAACACACTTGCTCAAAAGTACCAACTAAGTCCACTGGCCCACCACAAACTTTGCCCAAAACCTTCACCTATTAGGTACTCGATCTTGTAGTGAGCTAAGACCTATATAAGGCCATTAATACTATCAAACTTAGCTGATGTAGGACGGAGTATCACAAAGCCATATACTGAAATTTAATTTATAAACCCAAAACTATATTGATATAACTTAAGAAATAAGAATCAGGACCTTATATAGACTTAACTTATTTGGAGAACATGAAACATGTTCCGACTTAAAAATTAAACTACTAAACTAATACTAATTCTTATACTAATAATAATATAATATTATAATATAATATTCTCAACAATCTCTCTCAAGCTAAAAGTCTTATAGTGATGACTTTCAGTTTGTTGCTATAAAAACTTAACCTAAGTAATTAACTAGGCACGGAGCCAGAATAATCAAGTAGATAACATCAACTAATAACATTATGTAATATCAAGTAATAACACCGAGCACGAAGCCAGAATATCTCAACTAAGTAGATAAGCAAAGTGGGCATGGGAATTACAGTTTGTCTCACAAATCATTATTGTCTCTTGAATTCGAAGGAGCACACAAAGTAATGGTTGACAAGGAGCAGCTGATAATAACAGTATTACTTGCTATATGTGACAAAACCTATTGAAGTAGGCATGGGAAAAAGGCAAAGAGGGGCTATAAGTCCTCTCCCGTTATTGTTCCTTGACTAGCCATCCCTTCCTTCCCCTTCGCCCAGTCCAGTGAGATTTGATTTCTCAAACGAAGTGAAATGATAGGTCGAAAAGACTGCTGGCAGGACATATATATTCATTGTATAGTAAGGGAAAACAAAAGCCAAAATATCTTAACCAAGTAGATAATCAAAGTAGAAGTTGGAATTATGATTTGTCTCACAAATCATTATTGTCTCTTGAATTCAAATAAACACATAAAGTAGCGGCTAACAAGGCGATAACTAAAGTAGTAACAATATTACTTCTTGTATGTGACAAAACTTGTTGAAGTAGAATAACCGTACTCTCAGTCAGAAGAACATAGTCAAATAAAATAACCAGGCACTGAGCCAAAATAACACATCCAAGTAGAATATTCTGACACTCAATCAGAATAGCGCATCCAAGTAGAATATCCATGCCTTCAATCAGAATAACACATCTAAGTAGAGTAACCAAGCACTAAACTCGAATAACACTTCCAAGTAGAATAACACGTGGGATTACAAATTGACCCATAAATTGGATGTTAGTCAACATAACCAAGTAGAATTACCATCCCAATCTTCTTGTGAATTACTATAATTTTCTCCCATGAATTTATTCTCTTTCATGCTTCCCATAACTTAAGACGACAAATATATAATTGATACCATCAATAACAATCTTAATTGGTGACCATTGATCAAATTTATCCATTATTTTCATTGAATGTTATCTTTTTCCAAACTAAAATAGCAAGAATACTAAGCAAACACTGCTGTATGAGCAGAATATGACAAAATGGACTTCAAAATCTAAAAGAACTCACCCAAATTAGCTAGAATTGGTCCAAGTTCTTTGAAAATTAGTCAAAAACCCGTTGAACCAGCCAATCTTAGTTAAAAACCTGTCTGATTAACTTGGATGACATTAGCTAATGTCAAACAGTCATAAAAGAATCTATAGATTCTTATGTCAGTGAATAAGAGCACATGAAAACTCTGATTTTCACATCGTTGGTGGCTACAAACTCATCTCAACGAGATGAACCGAATGACATCGGAGGTGTTGAAAGTATGTAGAATTATAGATAGGGATAAAAGCTGCTATGAGGGCTATGACTTAGCAAAAATAGCATTGGAAACAACACCACCCAATATCTAAGCCAAAAGAGTTGCAACCAAATTAAAATTTATATACTGGAATATAAACAACAAATATAAGATTAGAATAAGCCATATACTTAAATTTTATAAGCCCGAAAGCATCTTGATGTGACTTAAGAAATATGAACTACATGAAAGGTCTTATATAGATTTGAATTATTTGGAGAACAAGAAACCTATTTGAACTTAGAAATTAAGCAACTAATAATTAATTCTACTGACAAGAATAGTATAATATTCCCACATCTTGTTCTGCTCGTATTGTTTTGGCTTTGCTTCTGATCATGTTGAAGAGCTCCCAGGATGTGGTTCTTCATATACATCCTCAATCGAGTCCCGTAGGTCATTGAAATGAAGATAATATGCTATTGATCAGTATTTTTTATATACATATTTTCTTATGATTATTCTCTTGATTTGTTATAAAATGCATGAATTAGCCTTATATATCTTTGTTTGGGCTAACAAACTATAAATCCAATGGATTAGATATATTCTATTGTTATTGGGCTTACAATGCAGAGAATTGGGCTTGAAAATGCCTATTTCGGAGAAAAATTGTATTTGACCTAATCCCAGACGAACAAGGATTGTCTGGAATCTAAGCAAAAGCAAAAACCAAAGTCCTGAGGGCCTTACGGCCGTAAGCCAATCTGTAAGGGAGCTTACGGCCGTAGGCCAAGTAGTAAGGCAGGTCGTGCAACTTTTCGCTAATTCTGTTGACTTTTCTAGGAAGCTTTGACCAAGGCAGTTTTGGGTTTTCCTAGATACTTTCAAAATTATATTCAAGTGGAAGACCTAATCAAGATCAAATTGTGACAAGACCCAAAGACTACGCCTATATAAACTCCCTCCTAGCTCTCAAAAATATGCTTTTCATATAATATACGATCGAGAGGAGATCAAGAGCTTAAGGAGGTGGGAGACTGGAAGGGTTACCACACGAAGACATCTAGCCGACTTTTTATGGGTTTTTCTATATTTTCTAATGTATTTTGTAGATCAGTCATGTTCTAATCTATTTTATGCTAAGACGATACGAATCTTATTCATGATTAATTAAAAGTTTATTTTATCTTTATTACGTGTTTATATTAATTTCGCATATTTATTGAGTTATGATTTATGTTCTTAATACTTTTGAATACTTGATCAATATTTAGATGATCTAGGTTAACAAATTGAAGGACGTGACTGTGAAGGTTTGCTAATGGCTTAATTGAATCATAACCGGAGGTTAAACTTTGCTAGAAACTCTATTTTAAGGTGACATGTGCGGTTTCGGGAGTAGTTTGGCTTAAAAACGGCTAAAAAAACTGGGAATTCCATAAAACTATAATACTCTTTTTATTATTTAAATTCGCATAGGAATATGATGTATTAGTAATAGGAGTAGAAGTACTTTCACTAGAAATAAGCTAGTATCTAATTTAGGAATATTCTACTGTCATGAATATATCAAACTAATATCAATTTCCTAATAAAAATAATAAACCCTAGATTATGATTGAATAAGTGAAGTTTAGATCTTAGCATATACTTATCCTATTATATTTATTATCTTTATTTATTTGTTTTTATTTAGTTTAATTATATAAAAATCCAACCTTTATTATTTGCTAGATAAAATAGAGATTAAAAATATTGGTATATAATTTACTAGTCTCCGTGAAACGATAATCTTTTATAATATAATTTAATTGATGTATACTTTTACTTATCCATATGGATCAGTCATCATTTTGCTCCAATAGTACTTCTACCTTCCAACTACCTGCATTTAGCAAATAATCTCTAATTTCTGGACGGGAGTTTTTAAGTTGATTTTGAATAAAAATCTCCATATGCTTCTAAAAATTCATTAATACCATCTCTAATTGTATAACAAATTCATTAATACCATCTCTAATTGTATAACAAATTCATTAAATACCACAATTTTCTCTAGGAGTCTGGGTAGCAATAGTCAAAGTATGGTTATAACAGTCCATACTTTCTTATTATAAGGAGCTGAATGCTAACATACAGAAAGATGAAAATGGCCTCAACTTGTGTAATAGTACTCTCCCTAATTTTGGAGCTTTTTTTCGACCTTTCTTGTGGAGCTTCAGGTTCAATCACACACACATTTCTTCATTGTCTATCCTCCCATTCTGATCCCTCTCATCCAATCTCCGAAGCCATCTACACCCCTGCAAATTCTTCGTTCTCATCTATTTTAAAGGCTTATGTGCGAAGCCCCAGGTTCATATCTCCAAAAACTCCAAAACCTCTAGTGATTGTTGCTGCCAATCATGAATCCCATGTTCAAGCTACTGTCATTTGTTCCAAGGCAAAAGGCCTATTGTTGAGAACTCGGAGTGGTGGGCACGATTTTGAGGCCCTTTCCTACACATCCAAACTCCCATTTGTTATCCTTGACATGTTCAATCTACGATCGATTAATATAGATTTAGCAGACAACAGCATGTGGGTGCAAGCTGGAGCAACCATGGGTGAAATTTATTACAACATTGCCCAGAAGAGCGATACACGTGCCTTCCCAGCCGGTGTCTGCCCTACACTCGGCGCAGGTGGCCATATAAGTGGGGGTGGATATGGTAATCTGCTTAGAAAGTATGGGCTTTCAGTTGATCATGTTCTTGATGCACAACTTGTTGATGTCAATGGAAAAATTCTTAATCGAAAAGCAATGGACAAAGATGTGTTTTGGGCCATTCGAGGAGGCGGGGGTGCTAGTTTTGGGGTTGTTCTTTCTTGGAAGCTCAATCTGGTCCCAATTCCTGAAATTGTGACAGTGTTTAGGGTTAACAGGACTTTGGAGCAAGGTGCAACTGATCTTGTTTATAAGTGGGAAAAGGTTTCATCCAAACTTCCCAATGATCTCTTTATAAGGCTTGAACTAAAAGTCATTAATGGAAACCAAGCAGACAAGAAGACAATTGTGGCTACATTTGTAGCAATGTTTATTGGAAAAGCTGAAAGCCTCCTCCAAATACTAGAGGAGAACTTCCCGGAACTAGAGCTGCAGAAAAAAGAATGTATTGAAATGAGTTGGATTGAATCTGCCCTGTATTGGGTTGGGTTTCCAAGGGAAACACCCACTAATGTCCTGCTTAACCGAGTCTTTATATGGAAAATTTTCATTAAATCTAAATCAGACTTCGTAAAACAACCAATCTCAAAGGAAGGCTTGGAAGCCATTTTCAAAAAGATGATGCTGGTAGAGGATGTGATGATGCAGTGGAACCCTTACGGAGGACGAATGAGTGAGCTTCCAGAAACAGCAACTCCACCACCTCATAGAGCTGGATATTTATTTAAAATTCAGTACATGATATATTGGGTCAAAAACAGCAAGCAAATATCTGACCGCCATCTACGATTGGCAAAAGAGTTATATGATTTCATGGCTCCATATGTAACCAACTCCCCAAGGGAAGCATTTCTCAACTACAGAGATCTTGACATTGGTGGGAACCCTAATTGCAGCGCAACTTTTCAAGAAGCAAAAGTTGTTGGTTCAAAGTACTTCAAGGGGAATTTCGACAGATTAGTGAAAGCTAAAACCATAATTGATCCTGATAATTTTTTCAGGAATGAACAAAGTATTCCTCCACTTCCACCTTCTATATAGAGGAGTACGTTGGATGTTAAGCCTTGGAACTTCAGCTTCTATAATAAATGATTAAACTGATCAAATGAAGTTTCATATGTAGGCATGAAAACTGTGATAGACAAAATACAATGATCAAAACTTCTTTCAACTAAGCATGTAGTTGGCTTGTTAGAAAAATAAATTAGTATATCTCTGTTGTTGATAATTGGGCTTATGTTTTATGATGGAGATGGAGATAATGCCAAATTTCTTTCAACTTCATATTTACTTATCTGGAACAATCCCTGAATCTATCTAACAGGTCAGTTTCTCTCCATCCTAAAATTTCAAATAGATTCTCTGTTGCTTTTCCATCTCCTTTGCTTTTATTAGAATTTATATGAAAATATAAACAACAAACATAATATAAGAGAAAATCATATATTAAAACAATATAAGAACAAAATTATATTAATATGACTTGAGAATTATGGAGTACATCATTATATAGGTGTGTGCTTAACTTATGGACCCATCTAGGATAATTTATGGGCTAAATAATTCAATTATATATTAGATATTAACTAATATTAATACCATAATTACTAGAATATTAATTATATTATAAATACTAGAATTACTATAAATACTATAATATAATATTAATTATATAAATATAATTAATATTATATTCTCTAACATCATCCACCAAGCTAAAAGTCTTATAGAACAACTTTTAATTTGTTACCTGAAATAAGTAAATGGTAATAGTAGTCAGTGGGGCATCATAACATAGCTAATGGTAATCAAATATAATTTATTTTTTTCGGTATAGTAATCAAATATAATCAACAGTAGTCAATGGCATCCTAACATAACCAAAGACAATCAAATGTAGTCAGCAGAGTCAATGACATCATAATATAGCCAACAACAATCAAACGTAGTTAACAGTAATAGTAGTAACAGTAGCAATAATAGAAATGGCAATAGCAGTAGTAGCGGTAGTCTTGAATTTCTTCAAAATCCAAAACACCAAAATAATCATAACCCTTCTCGAAAATTTATTAGGATTAGGCAACGGATGCAGCTATGGTTTATGATAGGCTCTTGATACCACATTAGAGTTTATATGAAAATATAAACAACAAACATAATATAAGAGGAAATCATATATTAAAAAAATATAAGAACAAAACTTTATCAATATGACTTGAGAATTAGAGAATACATATAAGACTTTATATAGTCATACTTTACTTAGAGACCAAGCTAGGATAGTTTATGAGCCAAATAACAAAATTTAATTCTATATTGGATACTAACTAATACTAATTACATAAATACTAGAATATTAATTATATCATAAATACTAATACCATAATTATTAAAACTACTATAAATTCTATAATATAATATTAATTATATATATATAATTAATATTATATTCTCTAATAACTGTGTTGTATATCTGATCCTTCGAACCACCATAAACCACCAGAAGTCACCATGAAAGCCGATCAATTGCCATTTGAATGAAATTCCTATTGAAAATCATAAACCCAGAGATCTACAAATTTCCGAAATCCAAAAATCAAAAGAATGAGATAATGCGTTCAGCTCCCCCCAAACTACAGCAAATATTATAGATTTGTGTGTTTGAAAGAGGTAGTTTCATATGAGTTTTTGCTTTTTTAATCTTCAGCTACAATTTCTGTTTTAGTTGTTTTATTTTGCATTTTGTCTACAACAATTACTATGTTTTAAAGCTTTGTTGTCAAAGACCCAACCTTTATACAAATAATGAGTTAAAAGTAAAGTCTCTTGGTTGTTCTTCCCTGCAAATAATTAATTATAAAATAAATATAATAAAATTTCATAAGCATGAAATTTTATTGTATGATTTACACTAAAAGAACCTGTAAAATATACTTGTCCATCAACGAAAACTATGTTTAAGCTACCACTTTTTTTTTTAAATCACAAGTCGGTATGTGACATAAATCCTCTCAGCTCTAACCTTAAAGCCGGCAAGTGGATTAAGACAATAGGTGTTTTCTTTACAACTTATAACTTATTTTAGTTAATAAATAAGATTCAAACTATCCTAAAATAAGCTTACACTATTATGGTTATCATATATATGTCCATTTTATAAAACTGGAGATAGTAGGATAAAGGCAATCAGATTATATAATGAGAAAATGGTAGTTTACTTGCTTAGTGTTGATGGCTTGATCCGTTTGTGCCTTAGTTGTCTTAATTCACGTCGTTTGTATCTAGGGTTATCTAAAAAATAGGAGAATGCAGAGGGTTACGACCCATTTTCCCACACCAATACATAACTAATTGTAGGAAAGGTAAAGCAATCAACAAATTGTTTAAGGTTACAAAGAATGATTTATCAACAGATTATGATCTCCCGCTACCAAAATAGGCTTTAAGTAATGCAAAATATGTACACTAAACCTACGTCCGTACTTCACTAACCACCACGTGCCGCGAGGAACACTGTAATATCACGTCACCTTTTCCTCTAAGATCCGCGAAGTCTTCATGGTCTTGGATGTCTTCAGCTCCCACACGCAAGACATTCCCCATCAACGACCGGTTGGGCAAGACCCAGACTGGAATGTTCACTAGATAAACTCCAAAAATGAAAGATCACTCCTCCGTCCACTTCTTGAGATTGTCTGGATCCACCTCATACAGTTGGGCCTAAGGCCTATCTCGATCACAAAAGATTGAAGGTATGCCAAAAGAAGTCTACGCGAGGAACATTTGTAAGTGTAAGAATTTGGGGTTAGCAGCATAAGGTCAATCCGCATATAGTCTAGGAGGCAAACTGAAAGGGCGTAGGGGAATCCTAGGTCTACAGTTAAGGTGAGCTTCGCTCACCCTGATCAAAACACCCTTAGGACACTCTCACATCCTCTTCATGGACTTCGCAGCCCGAGCCTCATAAGCGCGGGGAAAAATATATGCTTTTCCCAGATGGAAGTCTTAGTCAACTCACTAATCAAGGCGATATGGTTGTTAAACCACCTACAAGGGCTCATTTTTTACAACCTCCTCCGCCTTCGGCCCAAATATCTCCTCAGGCCTGGCCTCGTTCTCCAATTGATCATGGGCTAACCTCCTTGGCCATGCAATATTATTTTATAATATTATATTAACATGGGATTATAATTAATTGTATTTAATTATACTATAATCAGCAAGTCTAATAAGGTGTGACATATGGACTCTAATTAATCTAATATGAGTTGGTTAGTGTGGGTTATAAAATAAACTATTGGGTTTATAATGGGTAGACCTATTGGATTTATTTATCAGGTTATAAATAAAGAACTAGGTCATCTATCTTAACCCTAACAAAAATTACTTTGTGTAATACAAGCCGACATACAAGAGTTTCATACTCATAAGGAAAGCGAAAGGTTTTCTCATCAAGCCAGCATAACGTAGAGATTAAGAGAGTAGAACTTGGTTTACAAATCAATTTTTTTCTATTCCGCTGCTATGGATTCCAAGCAAGGTATATAATTTATTATCTACAATTGGATATTCTAAATCTATCTATGAATTATGGTTTGAGTGATTAATTAATCACTTACAATTGGTATCAAGAGCCACCATATATTAGGTTTAGAATCATTAGATTTGCTAATTATAAACCCTAATATGTGATTTAGTTTACTAATATACATATGTATGTTTGCGGAACAAGCTGATGGTATCTGCGGGACATTAGTGGCTTTCTGTTATTCCTAAATCCTATAACATATTTTATGTTATATATATGTGTGTAATTAAAGATCACTACTTTTTCTACTTTTGTCCATATCTAGTAGCTGGGTCTCGTTTAGACAAGATAATTTATTGGGAATTTTACCAAAATAAGCGAGAAACAAACAAACATGTGGCCCTAGAATTTACAGAAGATATAGAACTTCTGACTCTTATTTGCTCTTTTGTACTTACTGTATTCCTAAAATCTATAACTATTATAATTTAAGATCACAATTTTTTCTTGGTAAAGATTTCACATGATTAATTTATCCTAGCATGATGCTTTTATTCTAATATTTAAAGCATATTCAGAAACTAATTTACATTTATTAATTTTTCATTGTATTTGTAAACGTAAGGTTTGTGTTCCATTGGGTCAATGATTAACAATTGACTATGTTGATACAAATAAATAAATAATTTCAGTTAAGAAGTATAAAATAATAACATGGGTTATTGTTTTATGATAATCACATTACATAAAATATGAAAATAATATAAAGTATATCCCGGTATGAGAGAGTTTTGAGAATTGACTTCTTGGTTAATTTTTAGAATATCAGTCTCGTATGGTAATAGGATGTCTCTAATATTTAGTGTGTGATTATATGCCCAAAGGAGATAATTATGTACTAAAATATAGA
This sequence comes from Pittosporum tobira, assembly GCA_032359685.1. Taxonomy (NCBI): domain Eukaryota; kingdom Viridiplantae; phylum Streptophyta; class Magnoliopsida; order Apiales; family Pittosporaceae; genus Pittosporum; species Pittosporum tobira. Next base: position 10,215 of record JAUMHB010099054.1, read on the forward strand.
GGGATACATAATGACATGTGCTTAAGTGGTGACTAGCTTGAGTGATTTATACACCCAAATGTGGTAAATTGTCGAAGGTTGAGAACTTTCTTATAGCCTTTGTCATGTAGATATTTTACAATTACATGCTATGCATTATGCCCAAAGGTGTTTGCTTAGTGATTTGTGTAAAATATTTATTTCATA